>VTPC01001448.1:0-26373 GCA_011009095.1 Ignelater luminosus | reverse complement strand
CCCCCCCCCGGGCATTGATTGATTAAGACGAAGAAATAAAATGAACTTAGTTTCACTAACTCATGCCAAATAGCACACATTCTATAGTTAAAGACTATTTTAGCACTACATGCACTTGACAAGAACAGAGATGTCACGTGGCAATGTTGGTTTGGACCACCACTCGATTGTACCGTTCCCTTGTCTTACTCCATGCACACATTGTACGGTGTGTAGAACGATCAAGAACAATCAGACAATCTCCGTTTTGACGTTTACTATTTTAAAATTATTTTACCGTTTATGAGAGTACTGAATTATCCTCTATAGGAACGTATCCAAATAATTCATAAGCAAATACTGCAAAACATAAATTGCATATACTATTACCAGTAGTTCATTGTTCCTACTTGGGAACACACAAATATTACAAAAATAATACCCACACTGCCATTTATTCGAATAAACCGCAAATAGAAGTTGTTGCTGTCATGTCGATGTCATTTGTCAAAGTTTTCCGTGTTTTGTGTTATTTTGATATCATTTAGAGGTAAGTATACCATGAAAATAAATTATATTAGTTTAGATAAAGTTTCTGAAACAGGGTTATGGTGGAATATTTCTTTGGGTGCGTAGTTTACTGTGTTGATCTGCTTTGTTACCAATGTAAAACATTTGTCATTTGTTCCTGATTTGTTCTTTCTTGATCTTTTAGACTAGAATTCAATATGATGAGGCCAAAAAGTATACCTAGCAATAGTGCAAATGAGAATCCAACAGATAGAACTGATCCTAACTATGACAAGCTCTTCAAAATCAGATCGGTATTAAACCACTTACTCCACATACTCAGAATCAAGAAAATCACAGAAACTATGTATTGATGATCAGATCATTTCTTACAAAGGAATGTCATCCTTGAAACAGTACAACCCTAAGAAACCAAACTAATGGGATTACAAAATATTTGTTCTTAGCGACAACAAAGAGTTAGTGCACAACTTCGAGGCCTATACAGGTAAAATTCATCCTGCTCTAAGAAAAGAAGACATTGGCTCTAGAGAAAATATTGTGCTGCATTTAGCATCCATCATACCAATCCAGGTAGAAAAGATCATCTTCCAGGTTTTCAACTTACCACTGACAAAGCTCTGAAAAAAACGTGGTCGAGGAACATTCGAAGAGTATGAAGCAGCTGTTGACAATGTCAGCATACGCGGTCTACAGTGGTTTGACAACAAAAGTGTTCTTGTGGCTAGCACATTTTGTGAAGCTGCGCCAGTAGATATGGTTGAAAGATTTGATAAAACAACAAATACCAGAATTGTAATAAGCCGTCCAAATATGATCAGGCAGTACAATATGTTTTGGGGGGAGTGAATCTACTTGATTGGCTTTTGTCGTACTATAGAATTTCTTTGCGGTCTTGAGGTGGTACCTTAGACTTTTTTTCCACTTTATGGATCTGTGTTTAGTTACAGCTTGGATACGATATTGCGCAGATATGCGTGAAATAGGTCTGGCTAAGAAAAATATTTTGGATTCGCTGGAATTTCGATGTGAAGTAGCTAAAGCGCTTTGTCGGATGGGGAAAGAAGTTGAATCTAGAAAAAGAAGAAGGCCTAGCTTAGCATCTATGGAAAGCTTATTTCTCACTTTGATGCCAGAACCGACAAAGTTGGACATTTCACCATTGAAAAACAATTAAAGCTGCGTTGCAAGAAACCCTGCTGTGGCAAAAAAAAACATTTTTCTTTTGTGGAAAGTGTAATGTGTATCTGTGCATAACAAAGGAAAGGAACTGTTTTAATGATTTTAATTAATGGTTCCTTGTACCTGTTGGAAAACACCCGTATTTTCTAGAAAATAAATAAAAAA
Organism: Ignelater luminosus; assembly: GCA_011009095.1. NCBI lineage: Eukaryota > Metazoa > Arthropoda > Insecta > Coleoptera > Elateridae > Ignelater > Ignelater luminosus. Next base: position 24,516 of record VTPC01001448.1, on the reverse strand, counting down.
TGTTTTTGTAACATTGCATAGTTTTATCAGCACCCTACCTTTTTTCCGTAAAAACATTTTTTAGCTTATTTTTTTAATTACGTACATTAATAGATCAATATAGATGGATATTCAATTATTTCAGCCGAGGTATAAGGCAAGAGGGTCTTAAAATTCTCTTACAAGAATATCAGTTTTTTGACAAGGATATTACTGTAGACATATTTAAAAAAATTACGAAACATAAGAATTACTTAAAACGGCAGTTTTCAGTATCCCTTCGTAAAAAATTAGACATTTGTATGACCAAGTCTCTTTTCTTCTAGTAATTACTTTTTAGCACAGTATTTCCTTTTCTTTTTAATGCTATTACCTGAATCCGATGTCATTCAGTGTTGGGGAAATCTTAGTCAGACTAACGATTAACAATTACGAGTAAAAACCTAGTTGCCAATCGTCGCGTTTAATTCACTCGTAAATCGTTCGTGGCGACTAACAACTTTTAATAATAATCGTTAATCTTAGTCTGACTAAAATTTGCCCAACGCCGGTAACTAATAAAACTAAAAAGGCTATGTCTTATTTTTCGTGTTTTGAGAAATTTTTTTCTTTAAAATGCTTGTTTTCCTGTTTTAATTACTGCTGGCAGATTAGGCCGCGCGAAGAATCGCATCCATTTCCGTACCCAATTACCCTACAAGTACTTTCTTTATAATGGAATATTTTATTAAGTTATGGGTTGACCTTTAGATTCTCAGCTTTCTCATGATTTAGAAGTTAGCAAATATGCAAATACAGCCGTACCTCGTCATTTTATAATGTCAATAGTAAGAACACATCTAGACTATCTCTGGATTTTAGCAAACAGGTTGAAAATGTTGTGTACGGTACATGTTCTAAATCTTTGTGAATTGGTAATTGTCCAGTATTTTGCCAATTTGTAACTATGTGAGGCATATTAATTCAAAACTAATTGTTACCCAGAAGAGGCTTGTTATACCAAAATTGCCTGCCCGGATAGCTGAGCGGTGATGATACTTGATATCAAAACACTTTATATGGTGTAAATAGCAAACGAGAGAAGCTGTACTGGACCAGAGCCGCAAGGAAGGAAACTTCTTGTTCTGGGATGGAATCCAGGGAACCACATCACCCCAGAGTCGTTGTCTAAATAAAACTACAACTACAATACCAAAATTGTTACATAACGTGGTTGTAGACAAACTTGGAGACTTCCATGTAGTCAAAACATCATTAAGAGTGTCTCCATGTTTTCGTCCTTATCTTCTTTTCAGTAGTCCTACCATACTGTCATAACTGATTTTTGAAGGTGTCTGGGCGCAATCCACCCATTTCCTGTCTAAGTTAGAGTCTCACTTTTGTTAACGGTCTCAGGAATTAGGCTGGAATATGCCACCCACTGTGCGACCCAATGACAACAATTTTGCAATCTTTATTTACTAGGTGGTTCTACTTACGAAACTCTTTATCACCACTAGCAGCGCTTGTATAGTGTCGTAGTCCTGAAAAAGATCATTTAGGCCAAATACAACACTGGCGCCATTAGCACCAGCCTTTCCGTTCAATCGACAAGTAACAATGACTATCAGCGACACATTTTTCAGCCCCCACATAGATTGCAGCATCACTGCGTATTCCTTAATACATTTACTGTTGAAGCCGAAAAATAACTCTGAAAATAATCATTAGCACAAACGTACTCTTTTAAATTGTTTTGCATGGCAGGGGCATGCACAGCATTCTAGATCTACTGAATTTTAGATTCCTGTAGACTTTTGGTTACCAGTAAGCAGGTATCTCCATACCACATTCATTTCTGAGATCAATATAAAATGCCTGATGCTATTTTGAAAAACGCCTAAGCAAATTGAAGATCTCCGATGGTGGTATGAGAGTAGGGAAGCTTATTTTCGATTTTGATACCTTGCAGTTTCGCTGATATCGTGTTGCACGGTAATAGAATTCAAAGGTAATAATTGCAGTTAGACAGTAGATCCCGAATTAAATTTTCCTTACGCTGAATAATGAAAACATATCAGTTGGTTTAACTTGCCCTTAAGAAATTTGTATAAATAGTACTGGCATGTTTTTTAACATCAATTTCAAAATATTATAATACATAATAATGAGACAGGTAGTATTATCTTATCTTATCTAAAGAGTGTAGATTACTTAATTTTGTCGCCCAGAAAAGCTGGTGCTACGCACCAGAGCACTAAAATATGAGTCATCTTTAAAATAGTAGCTCACATTAATTTTTATAGTCTTAGACATCTAAAGAGCCTACAGAAACTGATACCGAGATATAGAAGTCACATTCACACAAGATAAAACATCAAGATAGATATTTGTTTTGTTATATATGTTCAGATTCACCCCAAGCAGGGTTGAACAATACACTCTTTACCTTCCCCGAGCGTTGATGCTATTAAAAGACACCGTATTAACAGAAACGCACGATGCTAGGAGTCGATTGTGATCAACAAACGTTTTGCATTGCTCGAATCAATAAGTTGTGGCCTATACACTTCTAAAAAAAAATTTTGCTAAGGAGTTACGCAATAGCTAAATAAACCTTACACTTAATTATCTTCCAATAAAATTTAAGTGTGGGAAAATGATTCGCTACAATAGCCGCCGAGAAACACGGAACTAACAGAAGAACGTTCAATCAGGTAGCACGAAATTAGTGTGAACTAATACAGAGTCAGTATAGAAAATTAATTTGTGGGGAATATCAAGATAACAAAATGTTTAAAGTAACCGGTTATTATCAAAAAATTATTCAGAGGCGTAATCAACTAATTTTATTACTACTTACTAAACAACGATGAATTGAATGCTGTTAGCCATTGCAGATCTGTAGATTAGTGTTGTTAATTATTGTAGTCTTTGGCTAGGGTAATCATGTTACTTAATTACTTGCAATTATAAATGCTTAGAGTGGATGTTTTTTATTCTGTGACGGATGCTTGACTCATTAGTAATCTACATGTGCGGAGTACGAAAAGTAGGATACTGTTTAGTTAGATTAACAACCTCTCATATGAACCTTCATCAACTTCAGCAGGAAGTTTGGACCTCAGTAGGATGTCATCTATTTAAACGGATTATGCTTTTCAGAGTGACAGAATGTTTAAGATTTCATAGAAGGCCAGCCGACCATTAAGCTTTTTTTTAGAATTAGCTTGAATTCCTTTTTCAACAAAGTTTTAAGCATTAAATTCTTGCCTGACGTTATACAATTTTAGAGGTTTTGTTAAAGTATAACGAGTTTAATTTTTGTTTCGGTTATAGAGAAACCCGTGAGAGTGATGAAGGGAAAAGGTGTTTTCACGTGACTAATGAAAACACATTTTTCGTACACTGCATTTAAAAGGTTTGTTTCTGCAGGATATTTTTTAGAATTAGGCAATCTCCGCAGTAATAATTAACCAAATAAGCGCAATTAATTATTAATTTTCAGTTTTTATAATAAAAACAAAACTTTTTAATTTCTTTAATTTGTCTTCACCTGGCATCTAAATAACTTTTCCATTGTAGTCAAGAATTATATTTTACTTGTTGATGAAAATACTTTCATATCACTGCAGTTACATGTTTTTATATATTTTCTGCAGTCGCTTCAAATTTCTGCAATAAAAATTTTATCATGCAAACACATTTCTCATATTGTGGTTTAATCTTTAAGCCTGCAATACATCAGTGTTAAAAATTCACTAGCGAGCAATACCTTTAACTGCAAATAAATATTTAAAATTGTGAAGAATTCTAAACGTCTGTCGTCCTGAGGAAAAATAATTTCCTAGAATTCAGGCAAATATTTTACAAAAATGTCACTTTTTCTCGTCGATCTAAATAGTCTACTTAAGCGTCCCTTCAGGAAATAAGTTATCCATAAGCTTTAACAATAAGAACGTTCTACGAGGGTCCCCCTTTTCTCAACCGTTGTAGCACATGTAGAATTCCCATTTCCCGTTATCTGAAACTAATATCATGTTTCAATTTCAATACATCCGAATATCAGGTACAGCATTAACGGAGAGAGAGTTGCGATGACGTGTCGCACTCGTATTTTATCTCCTTGGTTAATGCGTAGGTGCGGTTGCTTATCCATCTTCAGAGTTCGGTCTATTGTTCAAGGCATAATTAATACGTTATTGAATTCCAGGAGGAATCGCGTCTCTTTCATCACTTAGTTACTCATGCATGCGGAACACTTTGTACAATCTAGAAACCGCCTTAGTTATATATCTACTGCTATACAATAAAGTCGACGCAGAAGTAGCAGTTTCTCCCTTTATATCAGACTCCATTACCGATAAGTTTGGTATTTGCCATTCAATGTCTATCAGCGACGTTCCTTTTTGTGTTGCTTGTTGCTTCCGTGTATCTTCAGGAAGACACACGAGGGATTATGGGGTTTGTTCGGCTTACTGCTGTGTCGAGAAATAAAGAGATTTTATTGTGATATATAAATGGAAAAAATAAACATAAAAGTTTATATTCAAATAGAAAAGCCATGAAGATGTATGCTTTTGCAGCGACAAATAACGTAAAATACTACGACCAACATCTAATTTAATCGTTTCATTTCAGAATGTTTACTTTGAGCGATTCCCATCAACAGAGTTCCTTACTCAAATCGTACGCATGGACTCCAATGTAAATGATTTTGAATTAATCCTTAACATATTTTCAGAGTTTTAGAAAAGTAAGTATTAAACACTCATACAAATCTGTACTATGCCTTTCTAAGCGAGCCGAGTTTTTACTCGACCATAAAGAAACTTCAACGATGAACGAAAATATACAAAAATTATTAAGAATCACTTTAGATACTATATTTCAATCGATATCCATTAACAGATTTATAGAAAGTATCAGTATCAACTAACTTATCAAGTGGTGTTCCGTGCAGAGGGTGCAAGAAGTATGTTGCAGTCAAGTACTTTCTTTAGGGAGCGCTTGAGATATCTTTATTCAATTCCCCTTTTCTTGCATGGTAGGCTTTGAAAATATATTATTTAAAAAAACGTAGGTAAGTATAGCAGTTTATTGTTGCGTAAAGGGTGGTCAGAAATACAAATAGAGATATAAAACATGGCAATTTATTACAAAATATTGATTTTATGTTAGATTCTTAAAGGAATGCAGTTAGCTTCTTAGCTATGTACTAAAACTCGTTAAAAAATAAAAACATTACATTACACATAAACAAAAATGTAATTAATACGGAAATACGCCTAACGGTATACCTCCTCTTTCAGGTGTAGAAACTGTGACAGTGGTCTTTTAGGCTCAAACTTTCAATATACAATTTGTTTTTCATCTAACAAAAAATATTTTCAGGATTCTTAGACTATAGATTTGTTTTTAAGCAAATATATGAAGTATCAGTACTTGATACTACCAAGTGTCTTGTTTATCTTTACTACCTGACAATTAATTTAAAGATTATTCGATAATTTTCTTTTGTTGAAAGAAAATTCAAAGCCTTTTTAAGTTCCTAAGCAAAAATATCTCTACGTCTCTTTATACTAAAGAACCTATACGAACATATTTGCCATTATACCAGCCAGCTTGGCCAATTTGACCTCAGGACCTAACGTTTGCCTCACACAAATAAGTAGCAGCTACGAGGGTTGCTATTTATATTTCTGGCCTTGGCAACACTGACTGTTTCCAGGCGTCAGCTGACATTTCCGGTGTAAACTTTACATTGTTGAACATAACCTCAACCACAACATTTTGTCATTTGAGTGCGATTAAGTGTTGTTTGCAGTTAATTGAAAAGTGCATTCCCTAGTAAAAAATGGAATTGACCCGTGAACACTTTCGTGCAATTATTTTTCATAACTTTCGACGTGGATTATCACGACAAGAGTGCATCAATGAACTAAATACATTATATAGCGATGAAGCTCCATCCTACAGCACTGTAAAAAACTGGTATAATGAATTCAAACGTGGCCGATGTTCACTCCAGGACGAAATTCGTGAAGGCCGTCCAAAATCTGTCGTTGTGCCTGAAAACATCGATGCTGTGCGTGAACTGATTAAACAAGATCGTCATGTGACATACCGTGAGATTGAGGCATCTTTGGGCATTAGTATGACTAGCATCAACAAGATATTACATGATCATTTGGCCGTAAAAAAAATTTGTTCCCGTTGGATCCCGCATAACCTGACCAATGCTCAAAAGAAGGCTCGCGTCGACTGGTGCATTGAAATGTTGAAAAAATTTGCGAAAGGTGCATCAAAGGCTGTGTATAACATCTGCACAGGTGACGAATCATGGATCTACGCATATGACCCCGAAACAAAACAGCAATCAACTGTGGGGGTCTTTCAAGACGAGCCAAATCCAACAAAAGTTGTTCGCGGAAGAAGCACATCGAAGCAAATGGTTGCCTGTTTCTTTGGCATTACCGGTCATGTGGCAACAGTGGCGTTAGAGCAACGTAAGACGGTCAACTCTGAATGGTATACAACCATTTGTTTGCCAGAAGTCATTGGAGAAATTCGGAAAATTTCAAAGAAGAGGCGAATCATTCTTCATCATGACAATGCAAGCTTTCACACCGCTGCTCAAACAATTGAATATTTAACCAGCCAAATTACAGCCCTGATTTGGCACCCAATGACTTCTTTTTATTCCCGTACATCAAAAACAAACTGCGTGGTCAACGATTTTCAATACCAGAAGAAGCCGTTTTTTTGTTTCAAAACGCATATTTTGGAGCTGCCTCAAACAGAGTGGAAAAAGTGCTTCAGAAATTGGTTCAAACGCATGGAAAAGTGTATCAATCTTAATGGAGAATATTTTAAAAAACAATAAAACTAGTTTCGATCATAAACACTTGTTTTTTCATTGTTAGGCCAGAAATATAAATAGCAACCATCGTAGTAACCTGATGTTTTAATTTAAGGACCTTGAATTCAGAAGAAATTATGAAGACACTCGTAGGAGTTAAAGGATGGGCCGCATGCGTGACACTTGAAACGAACCTAAAACCCTTCTCTACTAAGATAACCTTAAATCGTCTGTTACTTACAGAGTTCTGATGTTAAGACCCAGCAGTTACAACGATCAAGTTAAAATATGGTATTATAGATAATAGGTCTGCTCAGCTACCTTGTGAACGCAGTTGCTCTACAAGGCTGTAATGTCAATAATGGAGGCCTGTAAAACTGAAAATGATCTGCTATAGGGACCAATCTTACCAATGTACGAAATGAGTTACTTTTGAACTTTGCTTAATAAAAATCTCGTAGAAGTTTACAATTGCAATAACAAACACGTCTGTAAAATTCATTTGTTCAGTAGACAATTGGCATGTCTGTGATAAAAGATCTGATCATAACTATGTACACTGTACATACTAAATATGATTTTTACAAACATGCGTACTCATGTACAAAAATTCTTAGAAATGCAACATGCAGAGTATAACTTTAAAACTCATTCGATCAGAGCAAAATTCTCTGCAGGCTATTAGAAATCCTGCCTGATACTGCCTGATACAAGCAAATCGTACCATTATTTGGAAAAATATAAGTAGGGATGTTTCTCCAAGAAAAGGGCAAAAAGAACAGAGAAATACACTAAAGCCTTAAAAAGAGTCCAAAAGACCCTTTTTGAAGACACATTAAGGGAAACCAGAAAGCACACCAGATAATGCTAAACTCTAGAGAGAGCTATCCAGAGACAGGCCAAAGTGCGTCAGCTCTCTCGAGAAACCTAAAGGGGGACGTACGGTAAAGAGACACTTGAAATTCTACTCAGGGGCTATTCAAATTAACGAACTATCTGTACAACCAAATTGGCCCGAATATAAAAACAAAGGGAAATAATTTTTAAATTATTTGAGCCACTCAGTCTCGATGACTTTTACTAACGCTAAACCATGAGCTTCAAGTTATTTACTGTCCAACATATTTATCTCCGCTTTACAATAAACTAAAAGTATAATAATTCACCAAACTGGAAAACGATAAAAATGGTTTTCATTTCCAAGAATCTTATGCTCAGAAAAAATCTCACCGACCTATCAGTTTTGCCTCTGATTTAATACAAAACACCATTCACTGAACACAACATGCAGAATACTCATTTATTGAACACACAATTTATCGAATACGTAATTTGCCTAACACAAAATTTAGCGTAAACATGAAAAAATCAAAGTGAAAAGATAATCCAACTGCAGAGTACCAGAAAGACTACCGCATTTTTAAATTTAAAATTTTTAGTTATCCTTGCTTCCCAGTTTTAAAAGGACGTTTCATTTTTTAAGAAATCATTCAATTTTCTTTTAATTATAAAGTAAAAAAGACACTTCTTTCTGGCCGCAATGGTACAAAACCTAATCTTATATTTCCAAATGGTATGTGAAATTAATTCAATAATATAGAGAAAGATTTGGCTCGTACTAAAAACACAGTAAAGCCATGGCAAATAAATTGGATGCACTTTTGATATCTAAACATGAAATCAAGAAAACTGTCAATGCAATTTAAAAAGATGAAAGCATGCAGAATGTCGTTCTGTGTTTTTTGACAACACACTCTTTTGATTAGTTAACACAAAGCTAAGAATAGGGTTTATCTTCCTATGGTAATGTGGATAAATGCCATGCAAAAATAGCCATACCATTTTTGATGCCATCGGAAAGTACTGTATTTTCTTCTATGGTATCTTTTGGTACACAATCTTTTCAGAGAAATGGATAGAAAAGATTTTTACATTCAAGAATATAGACATAATCATAGAGAAACTGACCAATACATAAGTCATTCAGAACCGCCAGAACATGAAGTGTAAATTGTGTGGTTCGTAGTTTACCGTAGCACCTTTTGCTTATCGTGCAAGCCTTAATAAACCGCTCAGAATATCTACCACAGACGATTTCACATAATGCGCAAAGCCGAATCTGGGGCCTTACTAGACACCAAACTGAGTCAAGACAAATTGCCAAATGCAGAAGCTATAATGCTTGAGACGACAAAACTCTTTTATATAACAGACACCTGAAGATCAAAACCAAACATTATCTACTGGTTTCACACCTAAGTAATCTAAAAAACTTAATCAATGCCGTTCCAGTTTTGAGGTATGAATCAACTATAGAGAAAGTAAAACTAAACTAAGCAAGATGAACGCCTGGCTTGTCTGATGTTATTGGAGTTATGAGTAGCAATTTTACTACAGCTATGGAAGTGTTCTTAAGTTTAGCACTTCTGCACTTAGGAAAGGAGACCAACCAAACAACGATAGATACTATTTATTTTCTTCATTATTACTTTTTGGAACTTCATGCTAATTATAAATTATAAAAATAAACAAAGAAGTGGAATAGTATTTTTATTTTTATAATTTATTAACAATAGATAGTCTGACAAGAAATTCACTGTCGTTTGCAAGAAAGCAATATAATGTCAATATACTTTAAATGCCATTCAGCGTCTTCGTTTACGAAAAGAATCGAACAAATCTTGAGCAATGATGCTTTTTAAGCTTCAAATTAGAAACAAACGGTTTCAAGCTGAGACTAATCAACATCAAGTTGAGACCAATCAAACTTCAAATTGATATTAATTGATTTAGACAAATCAGAACCTGATTAGACTCAATTTAAAGTTGATTAGTCTCAACTTAAAGGTGACTCATCTCAATTTGCAAATTGATTTTCTCCAACTTAGAATTGGTTGTTCCCAATTTGATATTAAAAAGGTACATTCAACGCTCCATGTGCTGCATTAATACCTTCAAGTCAGGCTCTGGAACTTATACTTGTATGTGGAATTAAGAAAGAAACTAAAAACGTTTTACCCTGCTTTAGAATTATGGTGAAAAGTTTACAAAACAAACAAATCTGTTAAGCTATAGTGGAATACAACAGAGTCCTTTTGCAAAATAGTACAATCAGTTTGAGATTATTGGATTTCCCATGTCAACTAAAAGTTGTGGCTAAATTGAATATGTCAGACTCTTCCTTTTTAAACCTTCCACAGAATTAGCTAAGGAATTTTTGAAACTAGAAACAAACTTTAACTTAAGATTGATTGATAATCAGACTAACTACAAAATAAAATATTTTTATAAACGCCTTGACAGTATATAGAAATCCCCAACCTCTCTGTAACGAGAAGGAAAAAACTTTTTAACCTACTTTTTGAAACTAACTAGCAGAAATTAAAAGACTGGCCTGTACGAAAGACTGATTTTAATAAATAATGAAAAATAAAATAAAAATAAATAATGAAAAATAAAATAAAAATAAATAAAGAAAAATTGTACTACCTATCGCTTGCATCTATGGCAAACATTTTGATCATCCTGTACAAAACTCTAACATGCGGAGTTAAACCGTTAATATGCAGGCATAGGTGTAATAAGAAGTTTTGTGTAATTCGGAATGGTATAATTTTATAATTAAATGAAAATTTCAAAATTGCAAGGATATAAGAAGACCTGAAAATCGCACACTGTAAATGTTAATTAATATCGCTGTACAGGGTGATTGAAAATCAAAGTGCTAAACTCTACTAACAGGCGACAGAAAATATGTTCAGTTCATACGGACCCGAGCCCTTAAAATGTTAAAGGTAATTGAATTGTTATGTAATAAATAAGTTAAATTTAAATTTTATTGACTTTTTATTTAAAAGAATAAAATACATAAAGCTTTTACTCACTTTTACATTTTTTTTCTTAATATTTGTTGTGTTGTTTAGTGCAATTTAATGAATTAAGCTAAGTAATTCAAACGCACAAAAATAAATACATGATTTATTAGAGCTTTGTAATAAAATGTTTGTAAATGAATTAACAATTAAATAGTAAATAATGATGAATACAACACCGGAAGTATTTAGAAGTTTACACCAAATCATTAACGTATACAGCAGCGGTCGAAATAAGGATTTAAATAATAGTTAATTGTCTGTTTGTTATTCATGAATGATTGATCAGGTTTGTTTACTAAAGCGACGCTGTTTAGCCTACCATCAAAAGAAAGTTAGTCTGACGTAATCTGTGAATTATTAGTAAGTATTCCAATAGTGTTTGTACTACGACAAAGAAACCTTTCTTTACATTTAAATAATTAAGTAATTTCTCCTGTTTACAATGTCCATTGGTGTTTACGATATTAATAGAAACACTTAAATTAAATAAACATAACCTTTTACTTTTACTCTCATAAAATTTTAAAATGTATTACATTTGCAGTACATTAAACATAAAATAGTGGGTATTTTGATGACAAGTTCTAGAAAGAAAAATAGTTGACGATTTGATAAAGTCCATTATCAACTAATAGCAGTTTTATGCTTACAAGTGACTCCTTGCATAAATTTATGTTATGCAGATTACTATAGTGCACACTGACTGTTATCAATTGTGTTGCTGCATAATAACTGAATCAAAGAATTCTACAAATAAAATGTTCAGCAGTAATTTATTATTCTCTCTACTAATTCTATGTATTAGCACTGTACAAGCAATACAAGCATTCTATTTGGTGTGCTGTATATTATGTAATTTCCAACCAAAACTTAATCAACTTGATTGTTATTATTATTTATATTAAAATGTACTAAATACATAACAAAGAAATTTCTGATTGTACAGGATATTCCAGTTAAAAGAGCTTGTTTGTTATTAACACAGCTTCGAACCAAAATCCAGTAATAAACAGATAATTTTAGTTGCAGACTGGATTTCCTCTTTAAAGGCCATACTGTTGTTTGCAGAATTATTCTAGCCTCTTTATCTTGATGACAAAATTTATAGCAATTTTCTGAAATCTTATATTGCCAAGATTTACTATTATCAGTTCTTATTTTTCGAATATTCTAGAAAACGTCTAAAAATATTCATTTGATATATTAGAAAACCAAAAACTTATAGATCAAGTTTTAATAATATGTAGAAATTCCATTTCACTCGAAAACAGTGCATCTTGCGAAAACAACTCAAGAGAAATCACTGTCTTAAAATTGTCCGTAGATTTCAAAAAACGAGGTAACTGTTTTTCTTTTAGTGGAGTAACATAATTTTTTCAAAAGTGGTGACCACGCCATCTTTTATAAAGAAACTAGCTCTGATTTTAGCTCAAAAACTTGCTGTAACACCCTGTATAGGTACATGTCTAAAAAGCGGTAGAACTCTATATTTCTTTTGTTGTTAATACTAACTATATTAAATATCTTTAGAAAATAAATAATCCTTCGCTTTTTCTTTCTTGCAGCAGACGTTTACAAACTGTGCTCTTCATAGTAAAGATTTCGTGGTGGTAGGAAGTTGCATCGAATCATGGTCTTCTTCTATTCTAGAACTATTTATCTTAAAACAAAACAAATAACACGTAACAGAAACAGATTTTAAAGCAAAATCAAATTATTAAAAGATGTATAGAGAGTGATATTTAAAAAGATAAAGTTGAAACAGCTTCCGCTAAAACCGGAAGAACCTTGAGCATTTAAATTACTCAGAAAATTATAAATGTGATGTTTTTTTAATATCCCGAGTTACAGAATTCTATTTCACAATATAAGAAAATGACGAACTGTTTTCACTTCTTGTTGACACCCTGTATAATATGAAGTAGGACGACATAACATTCTGACGCTGACTTCTTTCATCCTAAAAGAATATATTGAAGTAATGCAAAATTAACAATGACAGAAAAGCACATTTCAGGTCATTGAAGAAACTAAGCTCGGAAAGCAGAAAAGACGCTGCAACTCAGCCTGGTCGAAAGTGAGAACCCTTTTGGGATAAAAATGCACGAACCTTAAATGTATGTTGATTGCAACGGGTACTTAATGCCAAATTGTTTCTCAAAGTGATCTGATCAATTTTATAAAGTACGAATTCGCTTCTAACAGCCTAGGCGGGATTGTATCTCAAAAGATCTCCATCATTGTTTTGTCCGATAAGTTAACGGATATATTAGGAGCACAATAATTGACAAAACAAGAAGAATCAGTAAATAATAATAATAAAATAGCCATCAGAGTCGCTTTACACTTTTTTAATCTTGAATTGGGACCGATCAGTTTCAAATTGAGAATAATCAATTATTTCAAATTGGACTAGTCAACATCAAGTTGAGACCAATTATAACTTTAGATTGAGATTAATCTCAACTCAATTTAATTTGATTAGTTTCATTTTGAAGTTCACTAATGCAATTTGAAATTTATTGTCCTCAATTTGAAATTGGTCGGTCCCAATTTAAAGTTGAAAAGTAGATAGGTCTAACTATATTATACTTGGGTTCAATCTAAGACATGTTAAATGTATTTTACTTACTGTCTTGCAAATTTCTGAAACTCTAAATGACCTTATTGTCGCAAGTTCTATTTGTAACAAAAAGGTACTTAAATCAATCAAATGAGCTTTGAACCTAGTCCCATATCTTTTAGAGAATCCTATATACCGGGTGTGAAGTTTCAAACCCGTACATAGGAAAATTTTATTATTAATTTATTTTACTAATTCTGAGCATTTTTTGGTTAATTTATTAGTGCCAGATTGAGAGGAAACTTCTACCTTCTCCCCTGTAGGTTCATTTGGGGAGTAGGAATTACAGAAATCTGAATCCGCATGCATTGTCCTATGTACGGATGTGAAACTCCAGACCCGGTATATAATTTTATAAAAGGTGCCTAGTAATATAGTTTTTGGAGAGTAGCAGATTACATGGTAAAGTGTACAACATAACCTAACTTTTCGAAGTTTAAGTGTCGTTCTTACAAGTAAATCAAAATCTAAGTACTCAAACTATCAATCAAACGATCAAAACATTTAGGATTTCAACCAAACAAGCAACCAACTAGTTAAGCACGAATAAACAGAATGAACAACAAGAGCTCAAAAAGGACTACCATAAAAGTAAGTGCTAACTACTAAACTCTCTAAATAACAGTAAGTATGTTGCAGCAAGATTGATTCTACTAAAGTGTTTGTACGCAGAATCTCAAAATCGGCAAAAGTAAGCAAACTAATGCCAACTTGTCAAGAAGTAGTTCCTGATCAAGGTAAAATGTGATTTCATTGGGATGTATCAGTTCGATACGAGCCACGATGATGATCTTTCTATATCTTAACTTGACTTTAAGAAGAAAGTATGATAGAGATAAATGCAAAATAAAAATAATGATGAAAGACAAGACTGAAAAAAAGATGCAATATGAAAGGTAACGACTCCAAAAAGGAAAGTCTAAGTAAGATTTTGTACCTGACTACATGTTTAATGGCCTAAAGGATGTCTTTGTGTACTATCGACACATCTGACTTGGCTTTACAATTCTAAACACCAAAAGTATCTGCTCCAAAAATTATTTGAAACAACAAGTGACAATTCACAAATCTCAGCAAAATGTCATTTAAAAATTTAAACATAACTGTATAGAAATGGTATTTCACAAAAAAAAATCTACAACATTCTTTTCCAATAAAGTCGAAACCAAAAGTGAATATAAAAAATTATCAAATGTGTTGAGAAAAGTGTAATTTTGAAGAATGTTTTTGGGCAAGGGCGACATCTGCAGGTTAAATATGAAATATTTGGATTTCAAAAATTAATTTTCATCTGCAACTCCAAATTGAAGCCTCTTGGGAATACAAAGAAGTGCAGACAATCAATTGTTGGGGTTGCTAAAAAGCAACTCTGAGCTGTACATTTAGAAAAGACAAAAACTGATCGGATTTCTGTTTTTGCCCGATAATGGTAATTCTCTTAATAGTGGAAAAATCCATACAAATCATCTAATCTGAGACACCTTATTCCAGAAGATGAAATTCAAAGATACATACCTTGAGCTCTTAAAATATGTAAAAAGTGATCTAACGACATTTCACACCAATGAATGAGACATTTTACAACATTTTTATCTCTCTTTTAGAAGCATTCCTGAAAATGTCACTAGCACTTATGCTTCATCCAGATAAAATTTCTCATAAAGATGAATGCAGCTTTCAGTTTTATCTAGACGTTTCTAACTTCATCCTGTTATATAAGTATCCGTTATTTTTAATAAACTCTTTTTAGAAAATCAATTTTGCTGAATGTTATTATTGGACTATAAATTTTTGAAATAGCGAACGCATGGGACATAACTTAGGAACGAGTAAAAATTCCTCAAGTCAAACGTACCCAGTAAATATGGTTTTTACAACATCAAAGATTCCTTCGAAATTTATAGCAACTGCAATTATACGAGATTACAAGCGATCCAACTATTTTTAAGGCTCAAAAATCGATGAAAAATGAATTTTCTATTTTATAAATATTTTTCAATGCAATTTTCTATTAAACCAAAAGTAAATCCAAGTTACTGTACGTCAGAACTGTTAACATCAAACTAAAAGACATTTTGCAGTGTTCAAGAAATATAATTACATTGTTTCCAGCAAGTAATTATTATTATTATTAGAGCATTAGGGATAAGAGGGTCCCTAAAGTAATGTTGTTTTGGAAGTAACGTTCTCCTTGTAGTAGCCAAGTGTATGTTGTGTGCGTGTAAGAGGGGCGGTAGACCTTTCCTTGTAATTAGATTTTAAATCTTTTCCCATTTCTGTACGTCAGTATCTTCCGTTATAATTGCAATGAAGAAAGTTAATTGGTAATTTCAGGTGTAAAAAAGTGGACTCTTTATTTTAGTGACCTTTTAGATTATATCTTCAGTAAATATCTATATTTACCTCCTTGAATTGCCGAGGCTAATGTTCCATATTTAAATATTAACGATGCTTTTTAAAAGAAATGACCTGCTTTAATGGAAGTCTTTATTTTTGTACCCGTAAATTAGAGATAAGTGCTACTTACGTGCATAGTTAGTTAGTTTAAAATTACCGGTGGTAGATTTTTTATTATCCTGTCATATTTTATATATTTATCAAAGACGTTTATTTATAACCAAAATTAGAAACAAAGTAAGCAATCTAAAGTAAAAATTAAAAAGTTTAAATTTTATGCCCTGCCAAGGAAGACCTAAAACTGTTATAGGGGTTGTAATTTATTGCAGAGCACAAATTTATGTAGCAGAAACGAACGGTTCCATTCAGTATTTATCAACATTAAATTTTTATTTTCTCTCCTTATTTATGTCTTTTAAACAACATTAATCGAAAGAAAACTTACTTTTTCTTGCAGGAGAAGGACTACCACTAACGAAAGGTACCCAAAAAACCACTGACACTATCAGTAACAACCACGACACTTCCGCAAGTCGAGCCATTGTTAACTGCCGTCACAAACGCATATTTTCTCTCACACACCCGCACAACACACAGATTTATCACGTGCTATGTTAACAGGAATTATCCCAAAGCTCAAGATTTTATCTCTTAGTCCTTTGTTATTGCCGGGATGTATTTTGTTCGTTATTATATTACATTATTTCAGTCTGAGCAACTTAACAGTACATATGAATTGCAGTATAAAAAGTTCTGGTACAGGTTGGAAAGCCAGAAAACTATTTCAGATGCAATGCAGTGTCGCTGGATTTTCGTTCGTCCTAACTATTTCTTATTGCTGCAACGAAAATGAGCGTCTCACACTGCTGCAATGCGACTTGACATGTAGATTTACTCGAGATAGCTAAAAATCCTTTCCTGAAGATACTTTTATAAAACAAAAACAGTTCCTATTTATATTTGTTAGAAACTCTATTATGTATAACAGCAGTAGTAGAATCTAAACGTGCAAAATAAATGAAAAATGTTAAATTATTCTACTAAACAAAATATAACTGAAAACTTTTAAGATTTTAAATAGCACTTCAAAACGACCTCTAATTCAGGTACGACCTAAAAACTTTTGAATAAACCAGCTTCACTCGCATTTAAGCATGATAAAATAATCATTAAAAAAGCTTCTTAGAAAATCTTCCAGTGAATTACTTAAATTCGCGATTCTTTGAAACCACGCGCGCAAAGCTATACGTAAAATTCAGCCAACCTACTGAAAGCTCGCCCTGCAACCTGCAGGACATGAACTGACTGTTGTTGGGCCTGAAACCAAAAGCTGCAGCTTTCGTCCGACACTACACGAAGGTTCACGACTATTATTCGGGATGTCTGATTTATTATGCTTCTTCCAACCATGCCATAATTATTTTTTAAACTTTATGTATACTTTTTATGATTTTATGATTACGAAAAGAGAAATTACAATGAGAAAGTTAAAACAAAAAATAATAAAAAGTTACTCTTTTATTTACAGTAGCTGTAATTTACTGCATGAAAAAAATGTTTGCAACACTTCTAGCCTTTGTAATTAGGCATTTGTTGTTAATTAAGATTCTTGCTTTGAAATTAAAGCTTTGACTGACTCAAAAGTCAGACAGAACTATTTTAACGTTTTCAAGTTACAAGAATTAAACTTTTAACTACAGAGCGTAAAAGTGGATTAAAATCACTGAAACGTCAAAATGAATTTGTTATTATTTATATTAGTGCGAGTAGTACGATCTAAAAAATTACACATCCTAACCTCACTTAAATATGATTAATAACGTAATATTATTATGAAGGAAATGTACAAAAAAAGATAAATTATTTTGTAGGAAAATACTTTTCTGTTCGTAGATTACTATCTAATATCACTTTGGAAATATTGAGACAATTCCATTTATAATGCTATCAGATGCGCATTTCTTTAAAAAAAACAAATATTAGAATGACTATTTTAGGTTAAAACTTAAGTAACAAAAAGACAATCACAAAAAAACTGATGACAAAGTTTCGTGATCATTTTTTTCTCAGACATGTATACTTAATACACTAAAAAGGTAGGAATAAAAATGAAGTATTAATAAATTGTTCTCCATATATTTAGCGCATGATGTCTCAACTTGATGAAAAATGTGATTTATTTATTATTTATACATACACTTAACTTTGTTACCCGAACTCACAGTTTGAATTTCTTTTTTATTGCCCACCTTCTGCTTAACGTAGTTATGGCATGTTAAAAGCATTGCTATCGAAATATGTTTCACATTTTTTTAACTAAAATTGGAACACTCTTCTCATCATCACATCACTGTATTATTACATTGTAGTGATTTCTTAGCTCATTATCTTTAACAACTGTAAATAAAATTAAATGCTTCTTAGACAGGGCTCCAATGCTGAGAATGATGGACGGAGGCGTTTCTTCTTAATAGGTGCCGTATATCAGTGAAGCTAGCAGAATTTTTCTAAGACAGTAGTTCACATTTATATTCCATACGATCGTAATACCTACATAGGTAGAAGTGCTATCGTGCTAGCAATGGAGACGTCAATTTGATAAGACCGATCTTTAACGTGATTAGAGTAAATTTATTGGAGAAGTTTACTTATACTTGTAGTCATCTTAACTTTCTTCGTACTTTTGTTGCCATTTCATAATTTATTTCTTCCAAAACACCTTCAGATCCTAAGAAGTGGTATTAGATTAATGTCTTAATTTCTGTTGTTGTTTCTTAAAATTCCACCAATACTTCATTTTCAATCCTGTGTATGTATCTGAAAGTTTAAACATCACTGAGAATTTGGGACAGCAACTAGGAAGTGTTTTAGGTACTGTCACTACACCATTTCAGAAATCTAAGCGAGAGTCTTTGCTCTACATCTTTAAAACCTTCAGAAGAAAAAGGACGATATTTATATAGAAACCTGGTTTAAAGTCAGGTGTAACTTTATTAATTTACAAATAGTGTTTAGGTTCTCTCTCAAGTAATAGATAAGGAATGTTCAACTTGGAAAGCAAATTTACAGCAAAACTAATTCTAGAAGATTTTATAAGTAGATAACAGAAATTTAATTTTTAAAACACCAGATCACAATATGAAGTACCTACATATGCCTCAGCTTACTTTGTAGTGATGAATCTTAAATTTGACTTTTTAAGACCTATTGACATGAGAAGAAAAAATATAAAAATATGATTTTCCGTTTAAGGGCTTATTTGACCATTCTCAACTATATCTGTTTAATATTAACATCTTAGAGAACATAACTTTTAGCTTCAACGAGGGTGGTCTGAAAAGTTTCCGACCTCAACGTGAAGATGGCAGCACTCGTAAATAAAAGCTACTAAATTTCGTTGTTCATCTGTTGACAGTTACTCACCAAAGTTTCAGCCATTTTGGACGCGCAGTTTTTATGTAACAGTCGTTTGAGTGAGTTGATGTGAGTTTTTTTGTGAAAATGGACAAAATCGAGTATCGAGCTGTCATTAAATATTTGTTTTCGAAAGGCAATACGCCTTCGCAAATAAAAGATGAGATTAATTCTGTGTATGGGGACTCTGCACCATCATTTACCACAGTGAAATTTTGGGCTGCTGAATTTAAACGTGGCCGTAAGAGCTTGGGAGACGATGAACGTTCGGGACGTCCAAAAACTGCAACTACCGACGAAAACATGGTGCTAGACGACGCCGAATTAAAGTGAGAGAGATACCAGAGGTTATGAACATGTCAAAAGAACGTGTTTGTCACATATTAAATCAACATTTAGGCATGAGAAAGCTGTCCGCGCGTTGGGTGCCGCGTTTGCTCACGTTTGACCAAAAACGTGTTCGAATGAATATTTCCAACGCTCTTTTGGCGCAGTTTAGGCGAAATAAATCCGAGTTTTGGCGCCGATTAATTACTGTAGATGAAACTTGGATACACCATTATACGCTCGAAACAAAAATACAGTCCAAACAGTGGACTGCAAAGGGGGAACCGGCTCCAAAAAAAGCAAAAACTGGGAAAGTGATGGCGACTGTTTTTTGGGATAGTCATGGAGTTATTTTAATCGATTATCTTCAAAAAGGAAAAACCATTACAGGAGCATACTATGCATTATTACTTGACAAGCTGAAGGCAAAACTTGCGAAAAAACAGCCACATTTGCAGAAAAAGAAAATCCTGTTTCGCCAAGACAACGCACCGTCTTACACCTCAGCGGTTGCCATGGCGAAAATCCACGAATTACGGTTTGAACTGCTTGACCATCCGCCTTACTCACCAGATCTAGCCCCAAGCGACTTCTTTTTGTTCCCTCATCTAAAAATTGCGCTCGGAGGACAAAGATTTTCGTCAAATGAAGAGGCAATCACCTTCGTGAACAATTATTTTGCAGAGAAAAATGCCGAGTATTATTTGGACGGGTTACAGAGATGGAAGCATCGTTGGAAGAAGTGTGAAGAGTTACAAGGAGACTATGTTGAAAAATAAAAAAAACTTTTCAGAAAAAATGTCTTGTATCTTTGTTAGGTCGGAAACTTTTCAGACCACCCTCGTAGACGGCTATATTTACATAAACCTCATGAGCTAGAAATCTTAAATAAATTTTATTCAACAACATTAATTGTCAAGAAAAATGAAATACGCTTTTGGTTCATAATGTACTTGATATTGACGATTTTAAGGTGAAGTCATGTTTAACTAAATGAATACTATCAGTGCTCTTTGAGAAATAACAGAGCTGGATTGTTAAAAATAGCATTCATATGTAGAGTAAATTTTATGTGAAACTTACTAACAATGCATTGCCTCTCATGTTAAACCAAAGCAAATAATTTCCAAATACTTTTTCAGTCAGTTTGAACTAATTTCTTCAGTTCAATTGAAATTTTTATTGATAATCATAATAAATTACAATTAAGGCCTTTTAGTGATGTAGTACTCAGTACTCACTGCGCATGTTAAAGGTGGGAATACGCTGAACAGCGCAAATAACTTTACGAACGACCAGAATCGAATTCGATCACCTTCCATCTTCACTAGTGAAATATCTAAAGTTTCAAGTTCTAATGTATCATTTTTATCAAGTTTAGATAATTACAGTCAACTCATTTTCAAAAATATGAAAGACTTATTATGTAGACGTTGTCGTAGCAGATGAGTTAGATTTAGTCTATCTAAAAATACAATGAGAAGCAAGCGGTTTACATAAGTTGTATTAAATACAAACGGTGAACTTGCAACACTGAGAATAAGTAGAAAAGTATTTTAGATTTTGAAATTTTGATTTGCACGGGTTCTACACCACAAGTAGATATTTTCCATTTTTAAGAAAGCCTTTCAAAACAATGACCCAAGACCTATTGAAGTGTTTCCAAGCAGTTAACTGTAAACAAGCAAGTAAGTCAAAGTTAATTTCCCGCCGCAGGCGGGGGGCCGTTTTAAGCTTCTTCTGAAGCTTCTTCAGCCGTTTGGAAAGGGGCGATTGTGTGGAGTCAGCGACTTAGAATCCGGTTCAGCTCGTGCTCATCCTGTGTTTCGTGTGTGCGCGTTGTGTGTTTGTATTTGTGTGGGTGTAGTAGTTGTAGATGCAGGCCGTAAGATGGTGGGTCGGCGGTTCCTCGGTGTTGTGATGGTAGAGAAGGAGAGGCTGATGCGGTGCGTTTGTATGCGTGTAATCCGTGGAAAATTCTGTTCCGGCATTCGCCTTGACCACTAGGGGAAACCACCAAAAAACCTAGTGAGAACAGTCGGTCCGGGGATGCCCCGGACCTCCCGAATGCAAACGTAGAGCTGACGCTACGTTGCCTGGTAATTTCGCGGAGGACTGTAGATGGGGACTTATCTGTAAATAAGTGGGGTGTCGAGAAATATGTCCAACAACTCGGGGGAGAGGTTTTCGGCACTCTCATTATGACAGAGGGCGGATGTTTGAGTTTCCTTTTGGGTTTTCTGTGGGCGGCCGGAGCCGGGGTTCTGAGGATGTCAAGAACGTGCTCTCTGTTTTGTTCAACCGCTCTTCTCATATAGCGACCCCTTATGAATTTGAGACGCGTATCTACAAGGGGTATTCATGCTCTGTCACAGACGTCCTCCGAAGGGAAGAAGCGCTCCAGGCGGAAAATCCTCCTGCAGATGGCCCTCTCTTTTTGTCGAAAAGTTAACTGTATGGGTAGAACACGCAGCCTATTAGGACAGTTTCAAATGGTTAGCTACCACGATGTGAAAAGATACTTGTACATTATAGGCTCTTTAGCTACCACATCAAAATCTGTTATGGTGGCTAACTCTTCAACAACGATCCAAGATTTATCGAGACTATTCCGAGTGACTAACTTCCAGAAAGAGACAAGCATCTTATTGAGGCGAGGGTGAGAAAAGGTTATTCGACTACTACACCAACGTAATCTTTTAACAGTGAGTCAAGGCTTAAAAGGGATTCCAAGTACAATTACCAGAACGATGCGTGAAGTACATAAAAGTAGTATGTGCCAAAGGAGTTAGTAAGAACAGACCTTGCTAGACGCAAACTACTATTTGCTTAGCTTAGCAAGTGTTGATTTTCACCACTTGCAGGCAAGGTTTGGGAGATCCTTTATTTGCCTATCGATATTGACAACATATTGGTTTCTAACTGATTAGAATAGGTTACTAAATGTCCCCCTCCAACACAAAATCGATGGTTTTCCATAATTTTTGATAACTTACTAGTTAAAAATTAAATTTTTAAATTTGTCGAGAATTAGAATTTTGATATTTATTTATTAGATTGCAGAATACAAGATTCTCGTTATTTCAAATTTAGACACTTTCCATTCTTTCCTCTGGATTTTCCTTTTTCAGGAGTGAGTCATTTTACATTATAATCTGTCTGTGACAGCTGATAGTTTTAGTGGTCTAATGGCAGCTTTGCCAAAAACTATTAGGCCAAAATTCGGTCTCATTCCTAATATGCGAAAAACTTTAAAAAACTTTACAGCAGCGTCTAATAACCTTTCAGGGTGAAACCAACACTTGGTTGGTTTATATTACCAAAACTGTTAAATTACACAAAAATTAGCTAATCGAGCCATTGCCATTGCGTTGCTGCAAACGTATCTTTTGAAGGATCGGAAACAATGCTTTGCAAGATTTCCATAGGGTTGTTTACATCTGATAGAGTAAAACCATCAGATAGATGATAGTAGAATTTGTAGTAAGAGAAAAGTAAAGAGCAGCCGGAAGACCTTCTATAAACGTGGTCTAGAAAGTTGATCTAACTTTGGTTCTCAAACTCGGCACTAAATGCAATTAAGTCGAGTTGAGAAGAAGAAGATACAGACGAAGCAATTTCAAGAATTAAAAACGCTTTGCTAGTTCATTTCCCGCGCTATATTTTGCAGTGTAATTGATGCAAGAAATTACAAGAAGTAGAGAAAAACTAGAACTAAACCTATGTTTGATAAAATCAAGTCTCTATCATTAATATGCACTATTTTTTTTAATTTTTACAAAAATACCTTACCTCTCCACCCTTGGTTAGAAAAGCTAGCGTTGCCGTTGTTCTAGACATACCAGAAGCTGCTACTTCCAGTGGGCGATCTAAAATTCGACGAAACGCGTTAAAAGTTAGGTTAGGTTAAGTAAAATCGAATGGCCTCCCACCGGTAATCAAAGATAGAACCAAAACATATGTATAGCTTAGAGGTAATAGAGCTCTGGTTAGAATAATAGACCAAATGGAAAATATGGGATTAAAACTAGTAAAGGATAAAACAGAGGCAGTGATTTTGGATGCACGATATATCCTTAAAGAAATCACTTTGGACATAGACAAAACAATTATACATTTTCTCATATGGAGAGATATTTATATATGAATATCGAAAAAAGTGGACGTGGGCTTGAAAATACTAGGTCTGTTGATGTTGAATGCAGGCGGACTATTAAAAAGTCAAGTAATATGCTACTGCAGATCAAAAGATAAATCAAGACGAAAACACCCAATACTTGGACTAGAAGAAAAAATAGAAGTACATCCACCCTAGATGCATACCAAATCCTGAACCTTGGGTGGGTAGAAAACAAGGTAACTTGAGTTATGGACTTACCCGATTTCTAAGTGGCCATATTTGCTCCATACAGTATTTAAAGAAAATTCAGACTACATGAGACAGACATCGTAATGCTATCGACAATGCTAGACACATTTCTCTACTACTCAAAATGGAAAACACAAAGAAAATATAATATGGAAGATATAAAAGACATTGCAGGCTGCAAGCTGCCCTCAAATAATATTTTACAGATAATAATTGAAATGAAAAAGAAGCTTATTGGAATGGTATTCTAGACAACACGCTGGACGCCTCCAACTCCTTTGTATTAAAAGAGATGTTAGGTTCGGTTAAGGTAGGTTAGGTTAGAGGTTAAGTAAGGTTATGTTAAGCATCACCCACATTAAGAGTTTCTGAATGGGTAAAATTACAAATTTTGACAATATACGAGGTGTGTGAGAAAAGTAATGAGACTCGCTACACTGCGGGAGATCTGCCAACGTTGTGTCTACCGGTCTGTGCTAAATCGGTTTGTTTATCGCTTCCACTTCCTCAGTCCGAGTTACAACTCCGTACAGCTAACACATTATTTTTGACAGCGCCATCAGTGAAGTTGTGTTTTCGTTGTGTGTTACAGAAATGGAGCATCGGAATTTAGAGCAACGTTGTGCAATAAAGTTTTGTGTTAAACTTGCTCTAAATTCCGATGCTCCATTTCTGTAACACACAACAAAAA
>VTPC01001447.1:161324-185171 GCA_011009095.1 Ignelater luminosus | reverse complement strand
ATCTGAAGTGGAGTTCTACTGGAAGTTATGGTTTTGGCTGATTTTTGCTCCTGGGTTGGACTGACGATGGCCAGGAGATCTAAAGTTTTTTTGGATACAGAATCTATAAGTCCAACATTTGTGCTGCTTTCTGTATACTAACTTTAATGTAAGCTTTTCCAGGTGTACAATTTATTTCAGATAAGATTCTAAAAATGAAATCACCCAGAAACGATTCATTCCAGAAGATAAATGTAATAGCAACTCTTTATAATCAAATCAAATTTAGGATATAACAAAATTTTGTACTCAACCTGACACATGTGCTGATTTACAGAATTTATAACAATTTACAACACGTGGTTATCAAAGAGGTATCCCATCTTGAAGAGTCTAATTGCTGAGAAGCTTCGTTACCAAGTTCGCACAATCTATTAATACTCCTAACAATGATAATAATATTAGTGTAAACTATTGAAACACGTGTCACGCTAAGAGTAAAATCTATATCTGTTAACGGCATTTCAAGTTTTATTGTTTTAATAATTCGATATTTATCAAAATTGCTTGTAATGTGACCTTGAAATCTTTTGAACAGTTTTTGGGCTTCTATAAAAGTCAAGTGCATTATGTTCTTAAGTTGAGTTCTGCATTAAGTACTGAAGACTAAAAGATTATTGTATTTTAAGATTTACTATTACCTACTAATATCTTATCGATTGTACTAATTGATTTGTCTGCGATATAAAAAATGTGTGTACGAAATAATATAATTCAATTTAGTACCATGCTATCATTGAAAAAAATAAAACAAGGAAAGTGATAGATATTAAGAAAATGAAAAGTCAAAAGGAAATGCCACTTGGCTTTGATAAAAATAAATAATTATAAATATTCCTACTTAATAAAAAAAATGTACATTTGGATGATAAGTGTTTACTGAATTATTAAACAGGAAGATAGCATTGACGCAGGTATTTTAAAAGATATTTTAATTAAAATTTAATTATCTAATAATCCTCTTACGGAATTTTCCCTTTTTGATATCAATTTTTCCAAAAAATTGATACTTAAAAATAATCTAGAGATTAACAAGTCTGAAATACAGATTTATTGATACCATCTACCCATTCTTTTTTCAACTAGGACATAAACCGTTTACAAACAAACTGCATGAAAATATGTTTTGCAACATATCCTGTTATGAATTCTCAAGTTGTTTAGAAAAAAATCGCATTCCTTTTGTGCTACATACATACATACTTTGTAGATTATTTTTAAACAATGAATTATGAAGATAAATTACGATGTAGGGCATTCTGATTTGTATGTACGTGATTTAGAGTATTTTATTGTAAATTTAAAATGTTTACATTTTCAACTAAATGGGTTTAACACCTCTATTGTGATTGACTATTGAAATACTATATTACCAAAAATTTAAAGATTTTTTGTCGTAGTAGCTTGCTAAAACAAATGAATTTTTGTTTTAATCAAAACAATTATACATTAACAAATTAATGTAGTTGTTGGTAATTTCATCTGAACGTTTAGTTCAGACAAATATAGAGAAATCAAATGCTGTTACAAATTAAACTTGTGACTGTAAGCTGGTAAAAGAAATTTGTATTAAACTTAGGAATTTGTATTAAAAGTTAGTGAATCCAGATTGTTGTTAAGAAGGAACTTACTCCTGCGTTTTCATTGCGTCTAGTGTTTGATTCATGTTTACTCCTGAATATTTCTGTCACTAATAGTAAAGCTTGTTTTGTTGATAACATTTATTTCAGTTCGATATTGTGTGTAAACCTTTACTCCAGGGCTGCAGGATTCTTTGGTGGGTCGACGCAGAGCTAATTATCTTCTCAGTATAGTAAAAGTATTTGCTGAAAACAATAGGCAATCAAATTTTACTATTTAAGTATAAAATTAGCTCAGATCAAGGCAATCAGGTTTATTGCGGAGCCTCTTTTGCCATGACAGACTTTCGGAATTGGCGCCCATAAATATCGACTTATACTGTGTACATCTTTCTGTAGCCCCAACAATCTGGTTGCTTCACTGCATTCGAACCACATCCATCTCCGAATTTGAGCAACTTGCAGGGACGTTTTACTTACTTCACGAATGTACAGTTAGTGCGCCTGAAAAATCGGTCTTATTCGTAACAACTATCGCATTATTTACTGCAAATGCAGCAGTTACTGGTGCTCCTTTCTTAAGTTCACTGTTTTGTTCAGGCCAATCATTTTTGTTAACATGATAGGGAGAGGTGTTTCATGCGCAAAATCTAACCTTGACGCCTCTTATACAAATATTAACTTTTATTCAAAACTTGTAAGGCAAAATCAAATTAAGATCAGTCATTCGAATTTAGCAGTTAACCTCTTTATTTTATTGTAATCAGGGTGGACGAAATTTATGTATTACAAACGGTCTCAAACGTTACTCCATCAAATTTTCTAATTTCTCTTTGTAAATCAAAACAGATCTCGCCGACCTACTTACTTCGTCTGCGAACTTTGTCTAATTTTACTGCTTTTATTAAATTCTCATTTTTCTTTTAATTTAGCTTTTGCGTTTAATTAAATCTACTTCATTGCATATTTTGTATATATGCTAATTTGAATTTGCTATATTTCACATTATCTGCAGAACCAAATATTCTTTTGTTCTTTTCTGACTTGAGGTGTCCTGGCGTCCGAAATAAATTTTGAACGTTGTCAAGCTGGCAGATTAGAATTTTATTTGTAACTCATTCTTGCTTGGAACTCTGTTTTATTTTTCTAGGCATATAGGGAAACCCGGCCTTACTGTCGAGTTGCGACGGCTCCGCCTTAAAAGCGAATTTTCTAGCTAATAAGGCTAATGGAGGACAAAACTTGTCTTAGAACTACTGGCGGTGACTCATTTGATGGCACATTTCGACCCATGATCGTATCTTTATCTCTATTAAAAATTTTAATGTTAATCGAAGCCCGAAGCTCAATGAATGGCATATTTCGATCCATCACTGTACTTTTACTCTATTAAAAATGTTAATAGAGGGTAAAACCCTGTAAAGTGGCATTGCGTTATAATTTTACTTGATAAAACTTTAATACTAGGATCATTAAGGTCCTAGGCCGGTTATAACTCAGTTGGTTGCCTGGGTGCGGATTCTAAGGTTATACATGCAGTGTGTTTCACTTCTCAAGTTTACACTCCTGTACCTGCCTTATTTATTTTCTGATTGATTTCAAATTTTGGTCAAATATACTACCACTTAAAAGAAAAACTTTTGCAAATTTTAAATAATTTTACTTAAAATTACCAGCCTACTGCAATCAAAGATAAATGCAAAAAGTTGAAAAGTCATAATAGCCCTAGTTTTATCTTAAAAAGTTACTACGGAAAGTTGCTCAAAATCACAAAAACAGTCGAAATCCAAATTCTCGCAGAAAAATTGTAATTTTTTATTTTTCCCTGAAATTATTATGAAATCCATACGGTTACTCTTTTACTGGACTAAATTATCATAATAACACCAATTATCTCTAGAAACTATATTTCATCCCTCTCCACTAATCCTCCATCAAATCTTATGCACTTTTCGGTCGGCTTTCTATTATTTATAACAATTCTACGCAGTTCTCTTTGCGTTCGCGGTATGCTTGACGAATTTTATTACAGAGGTCTTCTCTATTTTGAATGGCATCGGTGCACACTTTTTGTTTAGTGGAAAGGGATGAAATTTAGTTTCTAAAGATAATTATGATCATTTAATCCAGTAAAATACATAGTAACTACATATATGGATTTCATAAAAATTTCAGGAAAAAATAAAAAATAAGAATTTCTTCGCGAAAATTTGGATTTTGACTACTTTGGTGATTCTGGACAACTTTTCTTAGTAACTTTTTAAGATAAAGCTAGACCTACTACGACTTTTCAATTTTTCGCATCTATTTATGATTGCAGTAGGCTGGTAATTTTGAGTAAAATTATTTGAAATTTGTAAACATTTTCCTTTTAAGTGGTAGTATATTTGACAAAAATTTGAAATCGATTAGAAAATAAATAAGACTGATACAGGGGTGTGAACTTGAGAAGTGAAACACACTGTATAATAAAACACAATTTGTACTTTAGATGAACCTAACAATAGAGGCGTCAGCGGGGGGTCAAGTTTGGACTAGCCTGGACACTTTGGGCGCGGGTTGGCGCAGAGTACTATTCAACTAAAACAACCTTTATTCCTTGTAGTGTCTTCTAATGTTACAATTGACTCGTTGTTGCAAGTCGGCTAGGAGATATACGACATCGAATATGCTCAAATTGTCATCGCGACGGAAATTAGAACTTTCTGTCTGCTACGTTCTGACTGCTTCCAGTTCTTTTTTATTTGGTCATAAATATGTTCTAACCTCTTTCTCAGGGCTGCTGCTTGTGACGATGAAAATGTTGAGTTTTGCTGGCGTGTTACTATTAACTCAGCTTCTAGCACAAAATGAGACATTTCCTGAGGTGCCTCAAACGCCGTCCACACATCTCTGATAATTACGTTTGTACCTTTGACGGTTTTTGTTTTTGGTGAATGCTCCTAGCTTTTCCTGTGTGCTGCATGCTGAGCGTGACATGCAGTGGTGAAGGTGCTATCCTCCAAACCTGAGGTTAATGTACGTGACGAGATTTTGCTTGAACCAGATAGGGAGCTCGCTTCTCCTATCCCCCTAGCACAGTCTCCATCAATGGGGTACTAGTGGATGGCCTCCAACAGAACCGGGTGAGCTCTGTTGAGGCAAACTATCATGGAAAGAGGCATCCATGATCTAAAAGTAAATTGAGTTTTTATCGGCCTAGGGCTTCGCCGTTGCCTTCTCCATGGAAGCAGTTACACAAGGAGTTTATTTTATGACGGTGGACTTCTTCCCTTGTGGCTGGTTCCACTTCATCAATGAATTAAGATGCAAGTTCTAACTTCCGTTGCTGTGACTATTTGAGCATATTTGATGTCGTATATCTCCTAGCCGACTTGCTGCAACGAGTCAGTTGTAGCAGTGGAAGACACTACAAGGGACAAAGGTTGGTTTGGTTGAATAGTACTCTGCGCCAACCCGCGCCCAAAGTGTCCAGGCTAGTCCAACCTTGACCCTTCTGATTAATAATATTTCTATTTTCTCTGAAATTATTCGGTGGAATTCAATGAAAATCGGTATTTAACCTCATCAGGTATTGAGACAAATGCTCAGATAATAAAACTGTTAAATCATCAGAAAAAACCGAAAACACCGAAATTTGTTTTTTTCGGGTTTTTCAGTTCCACAGGCATTATTTAAACTTTTTTACATCTGAATCTGTTGAAACTTAACTTAGAATCACTCATTCTGTCATCGAAGATCAAAAAATACTGATGATCGAAATTTCACACAAATTGGACATCGAAAAAGTTTGAAGAAATTGACCAGCATAAAAATTTTTAACACAAATGGCCGAAGATTAACTTTTTATTAACGACAAATTAAGAAACACAATATTTGCCAATATACGATAAAAATTATTAGAGATAGCATTTAGATAGATTTTTGATAAATCACAAAAAATCAAGCAATAAAACTTGGAACGAAAATTGAATAATTAATTACACACTTACCAAAAGAATTAATATCCCAGGTGCTTCAGATCTGAAGAACGAGGAACGAAGAAAAGCTGTAAAAACCTAGTTATAAAGCACAAATAGTTCAATTACCGTTCCCAAAATTTTGTTTTATTAAAAAAAATTAGAAATCAACTAGTAAAAGCAAATTCAAAGGTTAAATTTTAATGCAAGTAACTTATTAAAGAAACTAGATTTTACAGACAATAGATGTCACAAAAGTCTTTACGGTCTCAGATAATAAATAATAATATGAGCTTGACTCAACGATTCCAAAAAAAAATATTTATGACAATTCAATAAGTTTAAATGAGTATTTATTTAAGATGGCTCTGTTAATACCAGTGTGGATTAAATAAATCTTCTCTTGCCCATAAACTCGGACGGATTGGTTCTCAAACTGAAGATTCGCACCAGCATTCCGGGAGACAAGTTGGTGCGGTTTTGACCTTTACGGGAACGTAACTTTCCTAAGAAATCGGAGGTGAAAAAAATTGATTAATCTCCTTATCAGGACTGGATAAATGATTTCCAACCACCAGGCTTCAGTCTATCAGCCTGCTATAAAAAACGAAATACAAAAATCTATCACCACCAGAATGTAGAACAAAAGAAAATAGCTTACTTCAATCTAGGCTTTATCACACTCTATCACCGACTTTTAAACAGTCGACGCATACCAAACGCTAGCTCGAGAACCTCTCAATACCCGGAACTAAAAGCAGCAGATTACAAAAATGTCCATGCGTCCCACTTACTCTATGTAATAATCAAATTGAAACTCATCAACCTTAAATGATTCCATACAAAATAAGGGAAGTTAAATTGATGAACCTGCAGTGAACACCAAATTAAGCAAGCCGATGTAACGGTTATAAAAAATAATCGTTACAACTCAACCGTGGGCAACAGCAGGTTTGCTATCTCGAAAGAAATTATTCTGAACTGGTACCAGCTGTATACTAATAGTGTGAGAATTTTCCAGAATGTTCTTCTCTTAAAGAGGGTGTTAGGAGTATAGCTAATCAGCACTACTGCAGAAATAAGTAAAAAAGTTATTACACAACATAGTCCTACACTTCATCGTTTCCGAAAGAAAGAATGTTGAAGGTTCTGTATTTTAGTAAGAATTGTAACGTAATGGAGTTGAATTTTGCATAATTCTTTTTCTTTGTTGTTCGGAATTACAAAACGTTACATTAAAAGCTCCATTATTTATCGAAACTAAGTTAAACCTGTGTTTTTAGTCTTAATGATATAATTTTTAAAATACGACTGGGGATAGCTGATTTAATTGAATAAAAATAATAAGTGGTGGGAGACAAATATAGAGTTTAGTTTATTTACTACAACCTACTAATAAGAAGCATGTTTATAAGGAAAAACACCATTTAAGAAATGGGTCACTGTTGGAAGTCTTACTGAAATCTACCATTAAATTATTGCTAAGAAAGTTTCACCCTTAAAACTACCTGGATGTACTTGGAGATATGACATCCTGAACTCTCCACGGTAAAAATTCTCTACTGTGGTTTCCGATTTCTTTGGTGTGTCAGTTTGTGCTAGGATGACAGATGAATCCCCACTAATATAAGTCGGCATCAATGTTTTCAGTGTATTTTATAACACTGCATATTTCTGTTACATTGGGAGTCTCCACTCCCTGAATTCTGCGCCCGTGGCTTTTGTCGCCTTTACCACAAGCCAGTTTTAAATATTTAGCTTTGTGCACTATGTTCAATAAACGTTTTTATGTCATGTTCACTGTAAAATGACTTTCATAAACTTCGTTAAATCTATCTGCAAGATTCAATTAAAGCGTCGATTGAATCTCTCTATCAATCCGTCCGTCGACGGAGAGAATGGGGGTGAACTAAAAAATTTTTATTTCAACTTAAAGTGAATATGATACGTTTCAACATCACTAATAATGCCGATAGGGTTATACAACATACTGAATACAATCACGAACACAAAGATAAATTATTTTATTTATTCCATTCGCAAAATTGATTCTGTTAAGATGTCAAGAATATCGACAGGACCATTAAAAATTCTAATTACCTACAACGAATTAAGTGTTTTCTTAGTTTTTTGATACAAACTTCTTAACGGCTGTAGCAGATTTGATCTTTAATGAAAAGAATAAAAACGAAATATATGTAGATAATTACTATCAATACAAAGTGCAATAAGACGGAAAAACATAAAAAATTTGTAGTTCATCAAACTCTCGGACACGATTTGTGAGAAGCTACAAGTTCACAGCATTTTCATTTCAACAACTTATTACACGTGTTGATAGTAGACAGATCTCTACGTAAACCCTCTTTTGTGTAATATTCCACTGAGATATTGTAAAAATCTTATCTTTAATTATTTAATATTAAGAGGCTCTTAATCTATTTATAATTGACCGTATATCTTAAATTATGTAAATACAAGTCTTACATGGAGATGTGCTATAACATTCCTAATTAATTAATGCAGGAAATACCAGTTCTGCATGATGATTCCTTTTCCAAAACTGTGGATTCTGCAATACAACTTTGAAAATCCTACTTAGAGTACCCTTAGGTTACTAGATTTTTTTTTTCAATATTTAACATTAATAAGATAAAGCCTCTTATTGATAAAAATTGATAATATCAAATTTTGCTTCCTATAAATTCTCGACCAACTGCACATTTTCATCAGTGTACTAATTTTACCGTATCAATCTTCATCTTTAAAAATGAAATTGGCCCTATTAGTCTCTATTCTTGCTTTCTTTTCGAAAGCGCAAAGTTTACAAAATCTGCACGAAAATGTATTACCATCATTTAAAACTTGCGGTTTACAAAGCAAAAGTATGCAAAAAAGTTCAGGAGTCGGTGAGTTTCCATGGCTTGTATTCATTCCGCTGGAATCAAGAATACCACCTATATTTCCCGACAAACTTAGATGTGCTGGTGTACTAATTAACAGACGATATGTTCTTACCAGTATCCACTGTTTCCAACATTATATGTAAGTAGTTTGCTAATTCAAAATTGTCTTTCCTTAATAAGAAACTTTACAGGACTAAAGTACGTCTTGGACAGTACAACTCCATGCAGAATGTTACTTGTAGTAGTAGATTGGGTTGCGATCCAGTTTTGGAGATTGATATAGAAGAAAAATTCGGATTCAAAGATGTAAACATTGGAGTTCTGAGACTGGCTAAAAATGTGCAATTTTCAAGTAACGTTACAAAATAGAAACTTAAGACTTAAAATTAATAATTATCTTTTACTAGGCTACATTCAACCAATATGTTTGCCATTTGATAGTTTTTCAAGGGCTCAATTAGGTGAAACCGTGTATACTTCTGGATGGGGTGAAATAAACTTCGCAGGTATGTACAAAATTGCTCAATCTAATCCTTAACTATTTTCCTAACAGCATTTCTTATATTTAGGTGCCTACTCATTTATACCAAAAAAAGTTAAACAGTCTATCCTTAGTAACGCAGAATGCAGTAATAATAGATTGACTAAAACGGAAAATGATGAGGGATTCATGTGCTTGCGTTACAATCGGAATTCAAATGATATACCATGCCGAGGAGATGACGGCTCTCCTATTATGTATCGTAGCAGCACAGGTCAAATGGTCCTCGAAGGGATTTTGCCCCATCCTTATTGTACTGGAAAGAGTGTTTCAGAAGGAATCAAAATAAGAAGTGATTTTTTGACATGGCTCGTTGAGAAAATGCGACCTTAGTTTTAATATATTTATCTGATAATGATGTAAAATATTAATAAGTTTTTTAAGGAATTATTTATTTATTATCTTGCCTTGTTTAAAAGGAATTTTTAATAAAAGTTTTTTTTAAAAAAGTTGTATGATTGGCTAATTTCTAATCTTCTGTTTTCTGTGTTGATCTAAGATTCTGTTGCGAGGGTATAATAATATTGATCATAAGAATGCTAACTCTGAAGTCAAACATCTATCAAAAGGAACTGTGCTTTTTGCAACACTTTGTTGTATTCACAGCTACACACTCAGTATAGACTCTTCAGATGGCAACGAACGAACCTCCGAATGCAATATAGTTACCTGTATTATCACAGTATCGTGAATGGCATAGAAAATTGCGCTACAAACAGTTTAGTAACACAAGTTACTCCTACGTCTTCTCAAGAAAATGAACCGTTTGTAAATAAGATCTAATTTTCCAAAGTGCTGCAATGTCGAACTTTGATTGCTTCTTGGTTACATTTAATTTCCATAACAGTAGATGCTGTAGAATAAAAAACATGTAAAAGATTGTATTCTAATTTACTTTGTTCTCGATATGTTAAAACTGTATATATAATAAATATATACAGGGTGAGTTTCTTCCGATGTTTAGTATGGGGATCTCGGAAACTAGCAGAGATAGAGAGACGATTAAATGGGGAAAGAATTGCAGTTTTACGAGCTTAATTTAATGAGCCTTTTGTTTTTTGGAAAAAATGCATGGCTAACTAGATATCTCGCAAAAATAATTTTTTTGTTATTTTGTTCAGTGTCTATAGCTCTGGTATTATTGACTTTAGAAAAAATGTGTAAAGGAAAAAGTTGTAGGTAATTATGTGCTTAATAATACAGTCTAACCGAAGTTTTTATTTCAGCTGTAACTTTTGAGTTATGACACAAGCTTGTGTTTTTTCTAATAGAAACCATAGTCGGCTATGACTTTATAAAAAAGACCTTTTTTCAACGATTCTAATGATATACTACTTGACATAGTTATTTTTATAAATAAATTAATTATGGCCTTGTTTTTCTTTTGATTTTTGAACTGTTCAAGTAGTATGCTATGAAAACAATTGATAGATGCGCGCATCGCGTCTAATAATAAAATTCAAGTTAGTTATTAAAATTTTTATTTTAATTTCGAAATTATAAACATAATTATTATAAATAAAAAGAATTTTTGAGAAACTAATAAACAGAGAATGACAAACGATAAATTAAGAAACAATAAAGGAAATTAGAATATAAAGCAGTACCAAAACAATGTAATTAACCTAAGTAAAGTATTTAAGACTAAACATGTTCAAAAGGTCCAACATTATGATGAATGCACAAGTTACACCTTTTTAAAGCTGAATTTGTTGCTTTTCTAACGGAAAGTACATCAATATTAGCAAAAACTTCTAGTACAGCTTCTCTGAGGTTATCTACTGTGTCGTACGACTTTTGATATACCCTATCTTTTTATTTTTATGACACAAAATGTAAGACTCAATCATATCACACTTTTCTTGATTAGAAAAATTCATATCGATAATTTACGAAACCAAAATCAACATTAATTAGAAACTAAATGATTTGCACCTGTCAATAGGTAATTGTCGTTTGCATTTGTTAATTGTTTCCATAGCATACTATGTTAATAGCATTTTTAGTTTTTAGTTACACCTATGAGTGAAGTACCTATTTTTATCTAAATCTGCTTTGTTCACTTACCTTAAATACTTTACTTACTTCAATTACGTTGTTTTGATACTACTTTATTTATATCCTAATTTCTTTTATTGTTTCTTAATTTATCATTTGTCATTCTCTGTTTATTAGTTTCTCAGAAATATTTTTATTTAAAATTGCAACTCCAACAAAATAAACATTTCACACCAAAATAATTATGTTTATAACTTCAAAATTAAAAGAAAAATTTTAATAACTAACTTAAATTTTATTATTAAACGCGATTCACATCTATCAATTGTTTCCATAGCGTATTACTTGAATAGTTCGAAAATGAAGAGAAATAAGGCCCTAATTTATTTATTTATAAAACTAACTATATCAAGTGGTATATCGTTAGAATCGTTGAAAAAGGGCCTTTTTTATAAAGTCATGGCCGACTATGGTTTCCATTAGAAAAAACACAAGCTTGTTTCATAACTCAAAAATTCTAGCTTAAATAAAAACTTCAATTAGACTGTATTAATAAGCACATAATCACCTACAACTTTTTCCTTTATTAATTTTTTCTAAAGTCAATAATACCAGAGCTACAGGCACAAAACGAAATAACAAAAAAATTATTTTTGCAAGATATCTAGTTAGCTATGCATTTGTTTTAAAAAAACAAAAAGCTCATTAAATTAAGCTTGTAAAACTGCAATTCTTTTCCCATTTAATGGTCTCTCTATCTTCGCTAGTTTTCGAGATCCCCATACTAAACATTGGAAAAAACTCACCCTGTATATAATAAAAACTATATTTCCATAGTGGAAAATTTTGGAAAGTTCTATTTTACTCAAAAACAATGTATCCTACGCAAAAAACCCAGGAGCGCGTTTTGTCTTTAATTATCCGTAGATTAAATAACGATGTAATTGCTTTTGTTTTTGCCCTCTATAATACTATATCATACACATAATTAGGCACAATAATTCTATAGCAAGAAAACAGCAGAAGTTTTGAATCAAAAAAATGTAATGGAAAACAAATTTATTTTTAATTATAAGACTTTATAGATGTTACCGTTAGAGAGGAAAAGTCGTTAATGTCGACTCTAACGAGTGGATATTACCTAAATCCACCCGTTAAAGTAAGAAATCAAATAAGATTTTTGACTTTAACTAGATAAAGTCGACATTCACTAATGGTTAGCCGTTGAAGTGGTAAAACCGCTACGCAACGGTTATCAATAATCAATTCTGATACTGCATACTTTAAACTCTCTTTGCTTCAGTTCAAATAAAGTCTTAGCTGAGAGTGCACGTATATTGTTATAGTAGTCTCGGTAAAATGGCGGAACCATGGGAATTCTGTTACGAAAGACAAGTTCTATAGTTTATTATGTTCAGAAAGTGCAAAATCCAATAGTTTTATGTTAGCTGAATAACAGTATTGTTCAATTTAAATGATCTTAAACGCATCAAAGTCTAGTAACGAAAGGAACCGTCGCACAGTGGTCGGAAACCAAAAAAGGTCAAAACTCTAAAAAATAAATCTACGCAGAATGCAATTTAAATGTAATGTATATTTACAATTAAATACTCAAAAAGATAGTACTTTTACAGCATACATACTAAGCCAAATTGCTTTGAAAGTGTGTATCTCGTTAAATTAAGACAGCATCAAAATTGTCTACTTTAGTCACGAAATAGTCTTTCAAACACTAGACAGCATCATAGTTATTGCAATTTTTTTTAGTATAATTTCAATGCAATATTCAATGTTCCCAGTTAGCTGTGCAATGCTAGTTTTGTTTATTCACCCTGAAATTTGAAAATGTTATCTTCTGTGGTCTCCTATGAATTTATGTTGTAATAAGAGAAAAAAGTTTATATTTCTCAGGAAAGTAAAAATCAGCTGCGGATATTTGCGGGTTTTTTAGTAATCGATAAAAAGAATTATGCCGCTCTTCTGAACTATTACGAGGTGTGACAATTTAATTCCCATAATGCACCTTTAAGGAATATACAAGTGAAACTGTACACTAGTGACTACTGTCCCCTTCAAAATATTTTCTTTGTGCTTCTTTACACCGACTTAAACGGAGTTCCTATGCCTGGAAGCAGTCTTGGAACTCATTTTCTGGAATACTATTGAGTACCTGTCGCACATTCTGTGTATATCAGTTATATTAGAAAATCTTCATCTTTTCAGCACAGCTTTTAATTTCGGGAATAGCCAGAAATCACACAGAGCTAAGTCAGGTGAATAGGCAGGATGATCTAACTGAGTAATCGTTTTTTTTCTAACCAGAAAGTCTCTCCCAGTAAACGCATTGTGACATGGCGCATTGCCGTAATGAATGATTCACTTGTCAGGCCAAAGTTCGGGACTTTTTCTTCGAGCAGAATCTCGTAATCTTTTCATCATTTCTAAATAAATGACTGTTTGTCTCTGTTCAATTAATTATTAGTGGACTATTCCCTTGTTTTTGGTTGTCCACTTCTTAAACCATCCTTCACATTTTCTCGTTCATTTTTGAATTATTTACACCACTCAAGCACACTCGACTTTTCATAGCATCTTCACCATATGCCACTTGCAACAGCAGCTATAATGTTTCAGTGGCGCTTTTGCCAATTTTCACACAAAATTTTATGTTAATACGCTGCTCTAAATTTCGATCACCCCACTTATAAATTTACGCACGTACTAGTTAAAGCATGTTCGAACATGACTATTCATGTTATTTCAATGAAATTACTTCACGGACGACACTACAGGGTCATTCCGGGAATTAAATTGTCACGCCTCGTGCAGTGCATGAAGTATACGGTTCGAACGACATATTGTATTGTAATATGTATAAATTAATTACGAATACTAATTTTTTAGTATTTATTTGTAAATATACACCCACATTTAAATTGCATCCTGCATAGATTTAGTCTTTAGAGTTTTGGCCCTTTTCTTGGTTACCGACCACTGTACGTCGCAGAATGCAAACTTATTCAAAGGCACGATGTGCTTTTTATAAACAGCTGTGAAAAGTTGATTCAATCCATTTCTGATAAAATTCAGACGTAAAACTCTAGGTTACTGCAGAAAAAATATTCGACATATTTACACTATGCATTTATCTATTGGTTATGGAGGAAGAGACCGAATGATACGTGAATTAAATAAACGTTATGCAAACACTGCTCAAATTTAAATAACACAAAAAAAAGAAGAAAAGTAAAACTAAAAGAATAGTTGTGGAACTAATGGTCTTTTCTAATTTTCACAGTCGATGCCAGGTCGACCCGATTGATTATCAGTGTCAAACTCAACTATAAACTTTTTCACTTGATAAAGTTCGTTATTCTGAAATCCCTCACTTTGAAACGAGCCGATGATGTGACTCATAAAATATTGAATATTTCTCTGGTTATTGTTTTACAATCGGACAATGGCCGTGAGTTTTGTAATTCAGTAATTGAGAGTTTAAGATCGATGGGGCCTGAACTGAAGCTTGTACATGACAAGCTTGGGAATAGTCAAAGCCAAGACGGCGTGTAAAGGGCAGATAATTGTGTAGTAGAAAAATAAAAAGTTAATAACGTCAATAGTGATCAGGAAGGAGGACAGTCTCAAAGACAAAACTCAAAGAATTAGTTGACGAAGGTGGCATTTAGGAAAACGATAAGGAGATCAATGATCGGTAAGTCGGAAAATCTGCAATAAACAAGGAACTAATCTGTGTTGTATGTTCCAAAGAACACATAACTGCTTGAACTGCAAAATGCCCGTTCGGATGGTTTGTGGAAAATTTTAAGATGACGATGAAGATTATGGGCAGAAAACTTTATGCAATATTTGTGATATGAAACACTGTCGAAAAACAGAGCGTGAATGTAGCACAGTTGGCAGAAGAAGAAAGCATTTTAACAGTTTTAACAATTAACTGGGAACAAAGAATGGCGTTTTAAAACAACTCTACAGCAGATCTCAGTTTACGTTATGCAAGGAAGGATTTGTCAGAAAGGATGTACCACAAGTGGAAATTTCATTGAGAGGACTTTCCAGTCTCTTGGTGCAGGTCAATGATTTTAAAATTGCGACTGCAAACAAAAAAGCGGGCATGTCACAAAAACAATTTTCTATGCAATTCGAGACGCCTTCACTCGCTTAATTGCATTAATAAGTAGAGTAAGTACCATTACTTTTATCAGTATAGTATTAACTATGTAAGTTAATGACACCATAATAATTGTTTTATGAGAACACATTAATTGATGTTAATTATTCATTATAAGTAGCTGCGTTGCATTAGAAAATGTTTTAAATTTTATATCTTTAGTTTTTCTTGTTGTTAATATTTCTAAATGTGCAATTTCGTTAGTATTCCAGTATGTAATTTTGACATATTACAATAAACTAATTTTATGCATGTTTGGCTTTAGTCACTCAAGCTGTACGACCATCCATCTTTATCTCTTTGTATGATCTCTGACTTTAACGAAACGCTATCAACTAATGTTAGCTGGGTAATACTGAAAAGTAATCTTAAACTATCTGCTTAAATCGTCCGTTAATGCCAAACATTACCTGGATAATGTTAAGGTTAGTTAACTGAACTTCCAACTTTAGTCGGTAACATAGACAATGTAAAGGAAGAAAGAAACTTCAAAATTACACAATATATTACTTCTACTTAAATCTAAACTAAATATTATTAGTATTTGATTGGTCAGACTTCGTTCTTGATAGCCAGTTCACATCTTTTTAGCATAGAATCCGCCAGTTAACTCTTCTTTCAAGACACGCTCGAATTAGAAATTCGTTTGATTTCAATTTTGTTATTAGATATGATGCTGGCCATCCTTTGCCATTAGTTTTCTATTGGCCCGAGATCAGGAAGATTGCTCTGCCCAGTTTATTCTGATAATTTTTTTGGTGGTCATCGGGGACTGAATTAGTGTTGCTCTATGATAAAGTGCATTATCGGCCTGGAAAATAAAATCTTCTTCAAACAAATCTTTTTCATTAGGTAACACCTTATTCTTCAGTACTTTAAGGTACTTGTAGCAGTCATCATCCCAGATACGATATGTAGTCGAGCAATGCCTTGGGCAAACATGCAATTCCATATCATAACGGCGCAGCAGTTGGAAACTTAATTGTAGGAAGTATAGGTATTTTCCGCATGATTGTTGATATTAAAAAATTGATATCTGCTAAGTTTGTTCTTCTTACAATAGCGTTGTCTTGAACTGAGGTTTTCCTTGGTCGCCCACTACGCGGTTTGTTGTCAATTTCTCCCGTTTCCGTAATTTTGTATGTTTCTTTTGGATGCCAGTTTTCAACTTTTGATAAGATTATTAAACGAGATGAATTCTAAAAGACATTGTAGGACTTGTATGCTTATAACATCTTTAGAATTTATGATAGTAATAGTTCTAAAAAGACCTTGACGACATCATTACCTTTGTAATTTAAACCCTTAGATAATCTCCTAATCGTTTTTTAATGGAATTCTAAAAGGATGGTGACATATTTAGCAGATACTGCGAATGTAATAATAACAGATAGATAATTAGGAAAAGAAACTAGTCTCAACATTAGCTCAAAAATCTGCTGTATTAATACTTTTGTACTATGCAGAGATAATATCGTGTACTGCAATTTATCTAGAGTTAAAAAATGAGAAAATTCTTCTTGAGATACAAATAAAGAATGTAGTTTCCTTACTTATTCCATACTTATTACTGAAATAAAGCAGAATACAATCAGAAAAGAATTAACACCTTTTGTTGGTAATTCGAAATTAAAAAAGTTTAATTAATTCAGCGTAAATTTGCACATTAAACTGTGTTACGTCTGGAGTTAGATTTTATCATTAAGCACAATAATAAAATAATAAACAAATAAACAAAGTTAATAAACAAAATTCTTTATTAGATATGAATGTTGTACCCGCTATAAATAATTATTGCAAATTCATTTTGTTTACTTGTTTATTTCAAGAATGTATTGTGGAAAAACTTAGTAAGTGAAACAGTTTGATAACAATCGAATATTTTTATTTATTTTTAATTTTATAAGTACAAATGCAACAATGAGTTGTACATTTGTTGATAATAGCGATTACTTAATCTGCTTTTAATTCTTCTTATCAATTAATTAACAATAATGACATTTGTACTGATGAGTACAATCGAGAATTTGGCATTTAAAATTATTATGTATACTAACAAGAAATAAATCAATAATCATTAATAATTATTCTTTAACTAACTTTACATACAACATATCAGAATAGAATACATTACAACATTATTTTAAATTAAGTTTTATATTAAATTATATATAAAACATAAAATTAAATGATGTCTAATTAATTACACATAATACATATTACTTAATTAAGTAACTGCTAATACTATAAGCTTCCAAATTTAATAACAATTCTTTTATTTTTAGTTTGAACTGCCTTTCATCTTCCACAATTTTTAATTCGGCAGGAAGTTTATTATAAATTTTTATGCACATGTAGATATAAAGCATTTTTCTCATGTCAGTTACATTTAGATGATGTCTGGGATAATAAATACCTAATGTTCTGATGCTATAGGAGTGATCGGTATTATTTATAAAAATCTTATCTTTATTATCAAAAACACTCCTACAGGAATCTGTAAATCCTATACCAAAGATCATTTTTGTAGCCCTCTTCTGTACACTAACATATCTCTCTGTGCGTGAGCTCCTTCCGAAGAAGATTTTTCCGTATCTCATCTTAGATTCAAAATCTGCATACATACATTTTTTTCATATTCATATATTTTGTCGTAATTTACAAGCAATAGCATACATTTGCTAAACTTTGTGCCAGAGCTGGGTAACTTACTTTTTAAAAGTATTTAATTACTAATTACAATTATAAGCAAAATATTTAAATTACAAATTATTTGGTAAAAGTAATTGAATTATTTTTTTTAATTGCATATAGTAGACATTAATTTAAATTGGTAGGTGGGAGAAATCACATAATTGTATGAACTTAAATTCAGTGTTACAGCAGATAATAAATCAAATAAAATCGCGCAAGCTTTAAAATTCTGTTACATAGATAACAAACTAAAATGTCTCAAATGCTAAAGAAGCAAGACAAATTAGTTTCAGACGGCTTTAAAACAATACAGTATTAATCAAAGACTAATGGATTATAAGCAGAAAAAGGTATATTGGCGAATGTTGGTTGATGTCAATGGTTATTGATAATTTAATAATTTGTAAAAACTATCAATTTGCCTTGTACTTGCACAAATATTTAAACCACAGATTTAAACTTTTTTGAATGAATTTTGGATACAGGCAATAAGACAACACAGACAGAGGGATATACTATACTATAATAAAATACACAAAACAACTCGCCCCCGACTCACTCTTTTCCAAGATTAAAAAGGAATGACGCGCATGTATGATATACCTGTTAGAACTAGTTAGTTTGTATTTTTCTAAAAAATTTGGTTGTTTCAAATTATTAATTAATTTGTTTACTTTTTAGATGATTTAATTACTTTTAGGTAATTTAATTACTTTTAGGTAATTCAATTACTTAAGTTACATTTATTATAAATTACTTTAGCATAAAAGTAATTTTTAAGTTACTAAATACTTTTTACTCGTAAGAATTTAATTACAATTACTTTTTGTGGAATAGTAATTAAACTAGTAATTTAAATTACAATGTAATTAATTACTACCTAGCATACTTTGTGCTAGATATTCTATTTGTGGATACCAGTTTTAGGTATTCATCAATGAAAATTCCCAAAATCTTTGTTTGCATTGCAGTTTTTATATTCATGTTGTCAAGTGTAATATTTGTTGGTTTTTGTTTTTTTATGGTATCAAAAAACACTAATTTTGTATTGTTTTTGTTTATAGCTAGTTTATTATTGTTAAACTATTCTTTAATTGTCAAATAAAAAACATTGCCATCTTCTGCAAGTTTTTGAGAAGTCTCACTACTCACTACCACATTGGTATCATCTGCCTACATTGTTATAAAAAAGTTGGTATTTCTTATTACTTTTCCTAAATCATTTACAAACAAAATGAATAAAACTGGGCCGATTATACTTCGTTGCGGAATTCTAGTTTCGTTGCTTGTAATGCTGGGTTTTACCCCCCACTGACACCTTTTGTTGGCGATCTGATAGGTAAGATTCAAACCATAGAATTCAGTTCATTTCTTTTGATTTCATAATTTTTTAATTTTTCAATTAAATATTCTCTATGAATACAATCACATGCTCTGAAGCATATCTAATTATTTACTTCTAAAAGCTTTAAGACTTTTTTTTGTAAACTGGTAGATAGCGGTTTGTGCAGATCTATTATTCAAATAGCTCATGTTGAGTTTCATCAAAGGACATTGAATTCGTTTAGAAAATTGGTCAGTCTGTAGGACATTGTCAATTCAAAGAATTTTGAAAAATTAGGGAGCATGCTTATTGGCCTGTAATTCTGAATTAGTTCGGGGCCTCTTCTTTTTACAATTGGCTTTATTACTGCCACCTTTATTGTCGTGGAAATACACCATACTTAAAAGGATTATTTATAATATGCGATAAAACATTCTTAATTTCATTAACACAAAACTTAATTATGATAATGGGAATTTCATCTTCCTAGCTGCCATGTTTATTTTTTAAAAGTTTTGAAATACTTTATCTACTACTTCCTTGGGTAAGTAGGTTTCAAAAACACACATCCATCATTTTTTTCTACTAAACAATGAAATACTCGGCGTACAAAAGAATTTACTAATGTAGATACTATTTGAAGTAAATAATTATTACAAGCCTAGGCCACTCCTATAGGATTTCCTTCTATTTAACTTTCATCCCTTTTGTTACATTTGCTCCTAATTTCATTGTAGATGGTCCACATTGTCTTGTTTTTATTATCTGGAATTAATTAATTCATAGCTTTTTGGCCGTAAACCTATAAGTATCGCATTCTGTCTTTTTTTTATTTCATTGGAAAGAGCCTGATATACCTCATTATATCTACTTAACCTGTTTTTACATTTATTCAGTTCTTCAGAATTACAATAACTTCTTTTGTTTCGTTTACTAATCATCTTTAACGGAAAATATTCATTGAAGATAAAAGAAAAGATGTATGTCTACGTCTGTTATAGATTTCTTCCAACCGTTCTGCATTTAACTTAGAACTAAAATTAAATTCAGAGATTCCATCATAAATCCTGTGATACATTTATGTTGTTTTCTAGTTTCTAACTTAAAAGTATTTTTTTGGGCTGTATGATCTGAAACAAAAACCTCTAAAA
Organism: Ignelater luminosus; assembly: GCA_011009095.1. Lineage (NCBI taxonomy): Eukaryota > Metazoa > Arthropoda > Insecta > Coleoptera > Elateridae > Ignelater > Ignelater luminosus. Next base: position 164,790 of record VTPC01001447.1, on the reverse strand, counting down.
TATCACTCTGCTACTTGCATTCTAATTAAGATCGTATATCTTGAAAAAATCATTTAGACACTTACAATTTGATAGGCTAATAACAACAACAGTTACTCCAACAACACTGTTCCACAGTAAATTACAATATTTCTAGTTGTACGCATAGAAATGTTGTTTCTGGTAGGTGAAGACACTCAAATATAAACTCAATTGTTTTTAAACCACTTTTTTCAAAATCCAAATGATAGATTTAAGTAGCATAACCTATAAATCTCAAACAGGTGGAATAAAGATAAATTACAAGCTAATTAGAAGTAGATCTGAGAAAAAATCGAAATGGTAAAATTATTAATGGTTTAATTAAGATAAATCTAGAACCATTACTGAGAAATGAGAAAAACTTTTTGAGGATAATTCTACATCTGAACAGAAGAAAGTCCTTATAAGAATAATACAGGGTGGTCCAAGATTCCGCTCTTGTAAGATAGCAGCTTTATGTTAGCAGATAGAAACGAATTGAAAGCAGAGAGTTACATAGTGCCTCTGGAAGCATAACCTAAAAATATTTTGAATTATAGAGGGTGTTCGACTTGTTTATGGCAGTACCTTACTTTATTTTTCCAAATAGAACACCCTGTATATAACTTCATTTTTGGATTCCCTATTAGATTTAGATTCATTTTTATTAATTATATGTTTAGTCTAAATTGCGCCGTTTTCGAGATATTTAATATGTTTTGAAAAAATTTAGTTTTACATTGTTTTAGAAATTTTGAAATATCTCCGGAACTAAACAGGACACGAAGATCGGTTTGATCATCGTGTCAAATACGGGCTGCTACATCAATTGTGTTACAAATAACTTTGTTAAAAATTACTATGGTTCCATTATGGATCATTGAAAATGAAGATCTTCAGTCATGGACAACTCGATATTTTTAAATACAACAATATGAAAATTTCTGTATAATCAGACTTAAAATTTAATTTTCTTTCGTTTTTATTTAATGGTCTTTGGGTCTATCTGCAATGGTTTAACGGTAATTTTATAAAAACGCTAATTTTGTTAACTTAAATAACCACATTTAGTAAAGAGGGCTGTGCTTAGAAACAGTAGTTGCAACTAACATTTGAATTATGTATACGTACATGTACATTTATATTTTTTTTGTATTTTGAACAAAACAAACAAAAGAAACTCCAGCAATTTTTAACAAAACAGTACTTACTACTACGTTACATCTTGCAGGTCATCTTATAGGGCCTAATTAATAACGATTAAAATTCATCGTCAATACGTATTATTAAGATGGTTTGTAACGTGACGAATGCGCTGGTGCTCCATCGTGTTGAAAAATTAGTATATTTTGTTGTATGGTATTTTGTAAGCAAAAAGGGCTGTGCTTAAAAATAGACGGGTTTTTTTAATTATGTTTTATTAGCGAATTCAAAAATAGAAATGTCTTGTCTTTTGTCTGCTCTTTTTGTATTTTATCACTGAATCTCTGCACACAGTTTTAAAATTTGTTGTAACTAATTTCAGAGGCAGGTAGAAAGTTTATAGATTTTACTAGTCTGTGCATTTCTTGTTTGGTTTGTAACTTTATTCCAATTTTTCTACCTTATCTCTTATTAGATTTGTTTCAAATTCCAGTGGAACATAGAAGTCAATGTACTAAATGGATTTAATGGATATACTTTTTAAATAAATAAAAAGTCTATTAAAACAGGTTTTCTCGATAAAATAAAGATCTACTAGAGTATCTAAAAGGAAAACACTGCAAAAACGCCATTTAGATATTCCAAGAGAAAACTTAATCCAAGGTTGACTGGAAAATAGTTATTTACATAGAAATTTTAAAGTGAATTTTGGCACGAAAAAGAGCGTCACTATAGATCGGTTTGAAATGTGTAAAATTCCGTCCTTGATTTCTTGGAAAGGACCTATGTTATAAAGAAAGTTTTAATTTATATTCTGGAGTTTGGTTTTGTAGTTCATAGTTTTTACGTCAACTTATCTTATTATAATATCTCTTATTATGGTATTAAATAGTGGTTATATTAATTGTAATACTGTTACAAAATAAAAAAGTAGTTGATTCTGATTGAACTTCCATTATTATAACTAGCCTAATCGATGCAGTAATAAAATCTGCCTTTCTAAGCTTTATGTTTAACAAAATGAAAATAATCAATTAAAATAAAACAAATGTGAATAAGTAAATACGAGACAGAGTCATCTGCCTTGCAAAACCGCGATGGCAGCTCTTGCAAAGAGCAGTTCACACATCCTTTTTGATATACAAAATGCCGACAATTCTCAATTTTAAGAAAACTGGAATCCTTAAATAAATTTTTATTTAGATTCATAAACAAAAATACAGAATGTTAATGAAATCGATGATAATTAATGAAAATAGACCGAAAATAAACAAAAGAATGTTTTATATAAAATATAAACAATTATTTAAATATCACAATTTTGTCTAAAGTTTTAATTGAAAACAAATGATTTAATGAGAATTGAAAGAAAAGTCGTAAAACTTCAAACAAAGTGATGATGAATCTCGACCAATCTAAAATCTTTCTATCTTGTATTCTTAGGTTATTGGATTTAAATAAAATTTAATTCATTACGTCCTTCAGAGTTTTCCTTAAAAAAAATTAATGTCACTAATGGGATTTGAACCTTACCTTTTGCATACCAAAAAGCACATTAGTACTATTACTATTGCGGTTTGCAAATATTAACTTGAATTTCCTAACTTTTAAATCACATTAAATTTGCAGTTCAATGTACTTTGAAATTAAAATTTTAACTATGCATTTTACAGAAAAATTTCTATTTATGCGTTAATAAGTAAACATTAAATTATACAGCTAAGCTAAAGTGACTTGAATGCTGGTTTAAATAAATCTTCCTAATCTGAACAATTATTACACTACCAACGAGTACAGGATTTTGATTCAAGATTCTCATGCCTGTATACATCTTGCTACAGCTGTTGTTATTAACGTAAGTGTAAACTACTAGTAGTGTTACATTAGGTGTTGGCAAGTTTTTTCCAACACAGAGTACGTTCAAAAAGTAGTTACTATAACACACAGGAGATTAAAGTTGCGTTTATATTTTCTAGTATCTACCTTATTCACGCCAATGAATGGCCCTAATCAACTCATTTTACGATTATTGTTGGTTTAGAATATTTCTTCAGCTACACATATTGTTAGTCACCAGACTATTATCCATTATTCACTATGCGAAAACTTTAGCTACATTAGAATTTGCTAAAGCCATCTCTAATCAGGTTGGTCTGATTATAGTGTAATACTTAAATAAGGACATACAGGACCAAGCTACATATTTACCGGCCGGACGGGCGTCAGTAGCGTAGGTTCCGGAATCTTTTGGCTTTGGGCTCGAATCCACGAGGCCCTGTGATCTCAGTAGTTGGTGCCCAAATTACAAAAAATAAGATACATA
>VTPC01001447.1:132702-149078 GCA_011009095.1 Ignelater luminosus | reverse complement strand
TATTTACGAGTGCTGCCATCTTCACGTTGAGGTCGGAAGCTTTTCAGACCACCCTCGTAAAAGAGAAAAGTAAACAAAAGATATTAAGTGTATTTAACATTTTTCTTATAGATTTCATTCAATCAATTTGTTTACCATCTGAAGATTTTTCAAGGCGTAAAATAGGAGACACAGTTTATACTTCTAGATGGGGAAAAACATATGAATTGGGTAGGGATTCAATAGCAAATAATTTAGCAATTTAGCTAAACAATTTTTATAGGTGATTACCCATCTATTCAAAAGAAAGTTTAACAGGTTGTTATAAATAATGAAGAATGCTCTAAAAATAATACTGATCCAGAATTTGTGTACGTTGTGCTAAGGAATCATCCGAGATGCTCTGCCGCGGAGATGACGGCTCTCCTATAATGCACAACACTAATAACGGCCAAACGGTACTTGAGGGAATCTTACCGGTAGCCAGTATCTGTTCTGGAAGCGAAGTTTTGCCTGGTATGAGAGTAAGTAAACAGGTTATAGAATGGCTACATTTCAGAATGCGCCCATAGATATAGTCTATTGTATATTTAATAGCTTTAGTAACAATAAATGCTTAAATTGAAATTTCCCTTTATTTTATTAAAGATTCATAAGTGATCTAATTTGAAATAACTTATTGCATATTATTAAAGGTATTGTGCAGTAATAATAAACAAAGTGAGTTTATAGTGAAATTGATAAGAAGCTCTTATGTATCTTATTCTTTGTAATTTGTGCGCTAACTAGTATGGTTGTATGGACCCGTGGATTTTATTTCAAATCCTAAAGATTCTTGAACCTACGCCGCCGACTTCCGCCCGTCCGATAGATAGCTTCGTGCTGCATGCCCTTATTTAGGCATTACACTATAATCAGACCAACCTAATTAGAGGTGGCTTTAGCAAATTCTAATGTAGCTGAAGTTTTCGCGTAGTAAATAATGGATAATAATCTGGTGACTCACAATATGTGTACCTGAAAAAATATTCTAAACCAACAATAATCGTAAAAGGAAGTGATTAGGGTCATTCATTGGTGTGAATAAGGTAGAAACTAGAAAGTATAAGCGCAACTTTAATCTTCTGCAAGTGTGTTATAGCAACTACTTCTTGAACGTACCCTGTGTTAGAAAAAACTTGCCAACACCTAATGTAATACTACTAGTAGTTTACACTTCGGTCAATAATAACGGCTGTAGCAGAATGTATACAAACATGAGAATCTTCAACCAAAATCGACACTGTACTAGTTGATAATGTAATGTAAGACAACTAATCATCCGAAAGAAATTGAAGGTACAAACCTACCCAAACAATCTTTTGTTGATGTTATTGTTTTTCACTTAGAAGTAAATTCTGCTGTATAGGTTATTTAGGCAACACACGTTACACGAAAGTAAATTTCATAGGTGACATAATTAAATCAATAATACGCAATTAAAACTGATTAAAATGTAACCGTAACAACCTATTTCTTTTTTCACAGCAATCCTTTGATTAAGTTAAAATTTTAATTAAAATATTCCTGACGCCTCACTTAAATATTTTTAAATCTTTTTGAATTTCACGAAAACTGTACAGTGTATCAAAAAACTATTTGTGTCTGAAATGTATAAATTTCATGTTTATTTCTTAATTTGTTTTCCTCTATAGCAAGAAAATAGCAGGTTAACTAACTGTAAGCTGTATTCTCGTATATACCGGGTGAAATCAAAATAATAGAAAAAATTTAATGGGTAGTTTCTGCTACCCAAAGATGTTCATTGATAATATTTTTAAATAAACGAGAACCCATTTTTGAAAAAAGAATGTGTATTTTTGAAAACTTGCTTAGGATGAGGTCATACCATAATACAGATTAAACATATTGAAGTTTATTTTTTAAAATTTGCTTTAAGTTACAGAAATTGCGGCTTAAAATTTATGAGTAATTAACCTACCTTAAAATAATTATAATTTCACAACTGAATGCTTGATTATGATTAGAATTTTACTGTAGTTAATTTTGAGCAAATTTCTGCAGATTACCGTACGGCAGAAAATTGAGGGATTCCATCAATTTAATCAATGAGTATACAAAAGAACACAAATAACAATATGAAAAATTTGTTAATTATTCTATGGCCTTCCTCATTTATGCACCAATTACACATTATTCAGTAGTAAGATACACAAAAAATTTCAAAGGGATGTTGTCCTAAGAAATGATGGAAAGGTTTAAAAAATATTTTTTTCCTTCTTCTTCTTCTTCTTCTTCTGATTTATGGATTAGGATTTTTCCTGTTGCCCGTTTAGTTATTCTGTGGATGACAATTGCCAGCTCCCAGCCCATCGTTTTGAGGTCTTCCGGGAGATATTTTTGCATTGGGTTGATTGTCTCTACTGATCTTTGCCATTCTTTCGTTGTTCATACAACTCACACGGTCGTTCCATTCTTTTTTCTCTTTTTGGTTCATTTTATCACATCTTCCACTTTGCATTCCCTTCTGATGTCTGCACTTCCCCTCCTGTCTCTCAGTGTCACCCCTTGTATCTTCCTCAAAATCTTAATTTCTGTTGTACGTATTTTTTTTATTTTGTTGCTCTTGTTTTTGGTTTTGTTTCATGTGCATAAGTTAGAATTGGTCGTATCGCTGCTTTGTATATTCGTGTTTTACTTTTTTTGGTCATATATTTCTTGTGCCATATTTTTGAGTTGAGCGCGCCAGCAATTTGCGCAGTTTTTATGGCCTGTTTTTGTGTTTCTAATTTCGTTACTCTTGTTCTGGTTATCTTTATTCCTAGTTAAAGAAAGGTGCTCACTTGTTCAATTACCTTTTTGTCTATTCCTAGTTTGCACCGTATCGGCTCTCTTGCTACCACCATCATTTTTGTTTTTGCTGTTGATATCTGCATGTTAAGTCGTTTTTCGGTAGTGTTGAATCGATACAAGAGCCTGTGCAGGTCGTCTTCATTGTTTGCCAGTAGTGCGGTGTCATCCGCGTAACATAGTATACTCATATTCTTATTTCCTATTTGATAGCCTTTATTATCTTTAATCTCTTATCTGATTCATTGTCTAGTTAAATAGCAGAGGACTCAGAGAGTCTTCTTGTCTTATTCCCGTCTTGATGTTTATAGACCGCGTCATGCTTTTACTTGTTAAAATTTGTGTTGTGTTGTTGGTATTCATGTCGTGTGTTTATTATTTGTGTTGGCTGGTTTGTTTCTCCCATTATGCTCAGTACGTCATTCTTCCGTACACGATCAAAGGCTTTTGTCATGTCGACGAAACATATTATATAGCGGGATATTGAACTCGTACGCTTTTTCGATCAGTTGCCCCAATATGAAAATGGCGTCTATAGTACTTCTATTTCTACGGAATCCTTGTTGTTCTTCTTCTATGACTAATTCCGTTTGCAACCGATTCTGAATGATGGGCGTGAATAATTTTAGTATAGAATTGTTCAGTAGTGTTATACTTCTATAATTATCGGGAGTTCTTTTATCTCCTTTTTTATGGATTGGTATTATGTGGCTGAGTTTTTATTCTTGGAATACTCGACCTTCTTCTATTATTCTGTTGAATAGTTTATGTATTGCAGATGTTAGTTCTTCTCCTTAGTATTTCAATAATTCATTTGGAATAGTGTCAGATCGTGGAGGCTTTCTATTCTTAAGTTTTCTTAGGGCTTTCATAACTTCTTTTTCAGTAATGCACCTAAAGCCTGCACCTTCGTAGTTTGTTGCTTCGCTCATGGTTTCCTCTCTTTCATATATTTTTTTGAAGTATTGGATCCATTCCTTTTTGCTAAGTAATATTGGCTATTTGTACTGTTTCATTAATTTCCAATTTTTGTTTTCGTATTATTCTCCATATTCGCTTCTGATAGCCATATAGGGCATGTTCCAGACCTTTTTCTCGGTAATTTTCTTTTATTTTTTTTATCGTTTGTGTAGCTTCATTTCTGATGTTCTTGTAGTTATTGTATTTTTGGGGTGTTTTATGTTTTTTGTATTTGAGAAAGGTTTTCTGTTTTCCTCTGCTATCTTCCAAACCTCTTGGTTGAACCATGATATTTTTCCTGTTCTTTTGGTTTTTCCTCTTTTTAGACCTAATGCTTCTCTCGCCGCCTCTACGTAGTCATATTTGTTTTGATGTTTTCCCACATTTGCTCTATTCTTCCATTTATAGGCTCTGTGTCCTTTTCTAACTTTTGTTTCAGTCTCTTTCTGTAAAGGTTCTTTGTGCTTGGCTCTTGGATGCTTTCTGTAATTTTTTACATGTAGAAGGGCGTGATTTTTTATTTATCTATTTAAAGGTGTAGTTTGCACAATACAAGTCCATGGTCAGTTCCAATATTTGTCGATGACAGTGTTCGGACATCTATTACTTGCTTTGGTTGTATTGCCTTGTTGCTAATTATGAAGTCGATTACGGAATGTTGGTTTGTTGTGTTACTCCACGCGACCTTATGTTGTATTGGGTTGTCGAAGTATGTATTATTAATTCTGAGCTCATTCATTGCTCAGAACTCAATAAAATCTTGTCCGCTTTTATTAATCGCCTCTTCGTTAAATTTCTGCATCACGCCTGCCAGTGGTGTATTGCCGATATGTCCGTTGAAATTTCCTCGTGATATGTAGTTGAGTGTATCTCGTAAGGAGTCATAGAAATGTTTTTTTTTTATGTCCTATCTCTTCCCGTGTCAGGTGCGTAAATTGACACTATTTGTACTTTTCTTACTAAGCATTGTTATTGCGATCTTATTTTCTCGCTGGCATATGTGACGTCAGGCACGCCGTTTATAATGTTATGGTTTATTAGTATTCCTATACCTGCCTAAGATGTTTTATGTTTTTCTACTCCGCTGTATATCAGAGTCTTTAGTGGTAGTGCCTTTGCTCTTCCATTTCGTCTCGCTTACCGTTCATAACATATGTCAATCTTGTGTTTTTCCATCTCTTGTATGATCTCTTGGTTTTTCATTCTACAGGATTGGATATTTTTCCTTGATGTATAGCTACCATCAAATAGGGCAAAACTGTCATTGAAATAAAATTTGTTTGTTTAATCACAATCTATTGAATAATTTTTCTTATATCAGCTGTGAGAGTGAGGGGTCAAAACGTTTTACTCAGATAATAAATGTCTGTGAATGTAAGATGTCCATCTGTTTGTAGTGTTTTTAGAAAATTATAGTGCATCTCGTTCATTACCGATTTTGCGCATTTGTAATGTTTTTTTTCCATGCGACACTTAAGTAATATTTACTATGAGTCTATTAGTATTTTTAGCACTTTGATTTTCCTAGATAAACCAGGAAGCTACTTAAGTATTAGTAAACAAATATTACAACCCGCTTTGTCAAAATATTTTGTTGATGGTAAAAGTAGTAAAATTTCTAAATTTAAAGTATTTATTTATTATTAATTAAAAGAGAAAAAGATACTTCCTTATGTGTATCAATAGTTTGTTTTTCACAACCGGTATCAAAAAATAAATTATTAATATTTACTACACATAAGGAAGTTCACTATTAATTAATACATCCTACCTTATGCAATGGTTCTAAAACAATATATTTATTGGTAAATTAATTACTTAGAAAAAAACTAAGAGACTACTAATAACAGAAATGCATTTTTTATAAAACTATGACATAAACTATTGCAACTAGAACATCATACTAGACATTGTGTCACTTTCCATCTGGATGAAATTACATATTTTAAAATTAAAAATCTAACATTCCACAAAGCGTCTTTTTTATCTAAGGTGGTTAGTATTAATCAGCCCATAAACAAACTGATGAATACTTTTTTTACAGTACTCATGGTAACCATTATTTAATACTATGAAACAAATGACAATGTTTACACGACATACAAGAGTACATTTAGGAAAACTTTGGTTCAAGAAATCTCTTGACTTAGGTATTATAAACAAAATTATTAGACATATTGTTGCTTATGACATAAATTTATTCTCTCTCAAAGTAAATTTTACTTAGGAAATACAAAGTTTTATTAATATTTAAAAAGTGGTTTAATATTTTTGCACTTTCTAATATCATTAGCCAAATTCGAACATTTGAAAGTTTCTTTTTGAAAGGTAACATCTTGTAAATTTTGAAGAAGAACTACTACCTTAACTATTATATTACGCACATTAAATAAAACAAATTAATTGCAAAGAAAAAACTAGCAGTAACAACGCAGGTACTATTAAAAAACGTAAGCTACATACATAGAAGGTTAGCAGTAAATATGAGCATAACCCCATTGACACATTTTTACTAGTACAAGGCTTTGTATAAAAGGATTACTCAGGTAGTTTCGTTTTTTCTATTAGAAAGATAAAACTAGAAAACAACTTAATGAAAACTCCAAAAATATTACTCCATAACTACAATTGCTTGTATTTTATATTATTACAGCAGCGTAATAAAAAATAGCAACTATGTATACCTGAATTTTGAAAATAACATCTAATATCGTAAAATACAACGTAATATTGTTATCATCACAGCAAAACTAAACACTCAGATTAAAGATAAACCTCGTAAAAACTAACTTAAATATTACAACATAAAAAAGTTTCTGTTTCTTCTACAAATATGCAAACCAACCCACATTTAATTAAAACAATTGAGTAGTTAGGTATCCCACTGGTTAAAAAACAGACTAGCCGCTGTTGGTCTTCCTCTTTCTCGTTCTTCTTCATAGGTGAATATTTTTATAAGAACAACTTCGATCGTACACATCATAAACAAAGCCATTAATATAGCAAATTGCGAATCTGGACTAATTTTGATGGTTCCTGGAGGATAATCGTTTTTTAATCCCAAATTATCCATTTGCACTGTTTATAGAAACGCAAACACTCTTTAAATTAACAATATTTGAATTAACCTGGCGGCATTTATTGATGTTAATATTTAATATTATACAAAAGCGCATTGAATTCACAAAAAATTGAGCCACCGAAAATTAGAATAAACCGCAACGACGATGAGCAGTAAAATGTTGCTGCCGACCGATTCTCGCAGAAAGTAAAAGTGAAATTATTATGTAATTTATACTTTCCCATATTGTAGTAGATATCGCGGTCAAATGTGACTTTTGTTACTATTATTAAGTAACAGTGTTACATCATTTAATAACAATGTCAATTTGTTTTCTTTAACTTCCGTATTTTATATAAACACGCTTAACATTAAATTATTTGCCCAGAGTTGTTTAAATGCATGTGATGTGCTCATTTCAATTAGGTTCTTGTACTACATTATTTAATAAGTGCGCTTAATACTAAGATAATTTACTTATAAGTGGAATACCATAAAAAGATGTATATTTAATTTCTTACTAGACAAAATGACAAGAGCATCAACTTATCTAGATTTAAGGAGGAATTGTATTTAATATGAAAATAATAATATGAAAACTATTCTAGATTGACAGCACATACCGGTTTGCCTCTTACAAGGAACCTACAGGAACTATATTTATCTCACCGATGTTTTTAAAAACATTAGATACGTATTTAAGTTAAGGGGGTAAAAGCTACCCTCGAAAACTCGGTAAATTTTATTTAAAGCCCTGTAACACCCAAATGGTATAGTAGATATCAAGATGGTTCAAATAGCAAACTTTCATAACTTTTTATCCCCTACCAAGTGGTAAGTACAAAGAAATTTTGCGTTTACGGTCATCCTCAATCCCTACCCACCCGAAACGCACCTCTTTTTATACTTTCTATTTTTTCTTGCTGTCTATTTTGAGTTTACTTACTATATAATCTTAAGAGTTGGGTGTATTTTGTTTTTTTTAAATTCGCATTCGTTCGACGAAAACAGACTCTAAGCCTTTTGCCTTCCGTTTCTAACGTTAAACATCTGGGAATGCAATGCATAACCACAACAAACTCCGTTTTGTTACTGAATTCTGACAACAGTCTGTTCACAAAAATAAGTAAACATTTATTTTTCGGCGGCCATTTTGACCATGTTCCCGAAGAGATATTAAAATAAAAAAGAATGTGGACAGACAAGTTGTAAAATATACGAACCCGTTTTGCTATTCTACTACGAGTCAGTTCGGTCAATTTGACCCTGGTACTCATTCTTCTTATAGAATGATAGACACCAGTGCGTTGATTTAGAAAATTGTCATTAACTTTACACAAAGAGTACACCGAAGTTTTTCGTTTATGTTCACCCTCGATCCTCCTCTCGAAACCTACCTCTTCTTTTATGCTGGAGTGGCCACTATTCAACGGTAATGCAAGAAGTTATTCCACCAAATAAGAAATTTAAGCAAATGACAGTTTTCTAAATCGACGCATTGGTGTGTGCAAAAAAAATAAAAACATAAAAAAGCAGTGGGTTTCCACATTATTGGAAAGATCAGATCCCAATTGAAATTTTGGGCAAGGCTCTGATAATCGTGGTTGTTTTTTAGTATTTCTTTATTTGTTAATTAAAGTAGTTTTTACTACCAAGATGTAGATACTTATTCTCACTTTCGTTTCTAGAAAAATATCAGCAGTGTTGTAACGTAACCTCGCGTTACTGACACTTACACTAAAGACCAGTTTATGGTCTGATCAACTAACTCAAGTCGGGACCTTGGATCGTGGGCGAATGAGGGGAGCAGATCAAATAACAAAACAACCTTTTAATTTAAAAAACTCTATTGATATTAATTAAAAAAATATTTACACTTGAATCTCATATATTGCATCAACATAATTAACAATACCTATTACAAGTAAATGAGTACTTTGAAATGAAAACAACTTGATTGAAAATCAAATCATAAAATTTCAAGAAAATAACATCATAAAGGGCGCCAAGTATTAATTAATTTAATACCATCTAAACATTAATTAAATGACCATTGAGTTGCAGCAAATAAAAATGTAACGTAATAAAATTTAGATTCGTATCTAGTTTTATTAAAGTCTATAAACAATTAATAAATTTAAATTTCCAAAACCTTAAATAAATTATTTATAATAAATGAAAACAGGCGATAGAAAACACAAGATCAGAACAGATAATAAAAAGAACTTACGTAATACTGCAAATTCCGCTGAGGTAGCTACGTCAGACGGAAAAAAGAGTTTTTTTCACAACCTGAAACAGATCAACTACGCAAAGCTGTTTTTACATTTAGTGATCTATCACTTAAGGAATCATTAGAATAAAATCAAGATTGAGATTTTAGGTAGTTCAAAAAAAAATATTTGTTTTAAGCAACTGTTAAAACAGAATCAATTTTATAGACAGATTTTGTATAAATCAAGAAATTATCCTGTGTAACTTTTCTAAATTAAGAGGAAATTAACTAAAGAGCAAAATCTTTAAAGCGTAAATAAAATAAAATAAATTAATTAAAGCATTTCAATAAATCAATTGGAAGTGACTAAAATAAATACATTATACTATAGGCAATTAAATTTATGAAGATTAACTGTTCATGATGGGAAGAGTCCGAAAATACAAGTTCTGCCCCACACTATTTTAAAGTAGTCACAGTTGAAAATAAATTAATGAAGTATGTTTAATAAGACGAGCTGCCGTTTCGATGTCGAATGTTGTCATACCAAAATTAGTAGCAAATTTCCAAGAAGCCAAGAATAGTCTTGGAGCTTAGATGCCGTCTCCAGCAAACTGGCCTCTCCAAAGAAGCTATGGAAGACACGCAAGCACGTAAGAACAGAGTAAAAAGACGGGACAAACCAACATACCTTCAATAAATTTGAAGCTTCTTAAAGAAGTTTAACAAAACGAAATAATCCAAAATTTCGAAGGTGGCCTTCGCAAGGTAGTACACACACATACCTGCGGAAGCACTAGGTACTTCCCCACAAAATGGGAAAATCAAAAAATTTAAACGGTTAGAAACCGTAAAACGAACAATGATCAGCACACCAGTCTGTCACAAAGCTAGTGCTTAAACTGCCTCCCGTCGAAATTCGGAAAGTTGATCTCCCGCCAAAATGCAAAATCTCCAACCAATGGCCATTCAGACAGGCTAATGTATCAAAATCTCAGAAAAATTCGCATGCAAATAGCCCTAAATTAACCAAAATTGAATAACCAATCCCGAATCTAATAGTCATTCATTAGCCAACGGAACTATAATAGATAACCTCTGTTAATTAGCTGAAAACAAATAATTGTAGAACAGCGATATTAAACGAGGGAAATCCTATAAACAAGCAAAAAACTAATTCTACAAAAGCAAAAGAAATTAGCTTAAGCTATATCTAGCACCTAGAGATAACTATAGATTATAAAAAAATCAATCATGGCCATCCTAGAGTAATTACAACAAAATAATTCTTAAGGTTTTCAATACAAAGAAAAATTCCCATATGCAACATAAATTTAATACAAGCAAATTTATTAGAAATTTTATTTCAATGATATATAAGGTGGTCTAAAAGTCTGTACGAATTTTTATAGGAACGGTGAAATAGATTGAGGGTATTAAACAGCAACCGGTGAAGGTAACCAGAATTAGTGAGGATAAGGACCAATGTTAGGTTAATTAAAAAATGAACGTAACAGTGTTCACGAGCTATTCACGTTGTACTGCTCTTTAGTTGTTCTTTCGACTTTTGGTTATAGTATATGTTCAGATAATGACAAATGTATTGAAGTCTTCCTGCCGCTTAGCCTAATGAAGTATTTCTTGTACTTTTTCATTTTATATTTGAAGCTTTATTATGAGTTTAATGAGCGCTTCTGATCTTTTCCTGCTTGATAGAACCAGCTGTTTAGTGACGTTCTCGATAGCTTTCCTTAGTACTCTTTTTCATTATTACTTGATTAAGCTCAATAACTTTGAATAAGTAGAGCCAAATTTCTTATGCGACCCATTTCGATCATTCTAACACAACCTTCCGTTAAGAATTGAGACAAGCTCAGGATTTTTCTTTGGTTGGTTTTAGATTGCTTTTTTGATGTTCATTCATCAACTCTCATCATAGATGTTGCTCTTTCATTATCATTGATCTGAAGATAGTAACCACAATTTTCTGAGTTTGGTAAAGATATAGCGTTGTAATTTTTCAGTATACCAAACCACTTATCTCTTGGAGTACTTGCACTGCAGTTATTATTTGAAGGCTTTCTGTGTGGGTCAAGGCCTTGCCGAAGTATTAAATAATCTTGACCAATCTGTTTCCTCAACAGTCAATAGGTACAAGCAGAGAATAGCTCATTGGTTAAGTTCTCTTTCAAACGTGCTTTTGGATATTCTTTCTGCTATTGTCAACTTCTATTCAAACGTTTTTCCCAAGTTATTAAGATGAACTTGAAATAACTCTCCAATAACTATAACATCATTCAAATCACATACATCTTCCACAACAAGTCTCAATTCTGAAAGACCGTTACAGAGACCAAGAATCGTAACTGTCCATGTTCCTTATCAGTAGGAATCTTATCTTTACCTGCAACTTCCATCTATCAATAGCTATTCTTAAGTCAAATATAGATAATCATTTCCATGCAGAAACAGCATAAGTGTAGCGATCTTGTCTTGTGGCAAAGATATTGTTTCATTCTTTTTTACTAAAACTACCAGCTTCTCAATGACAACAATGCTTTTTCTTGCTTTTGCAATTTACAAATAAGAATTACAGTCGCAAGCTCCAACCTTTTCATAATCTGTTTTTGAAGCGACGTAAAACATCTACAGATATCTTTCAACTACTTCTTTTATAACTTTAGCTTTTCTAAAATGTCTAAAATCTCGTTTTCTTGAGGAAATCGTTGAAGCTACTTAGCTTCTGAGCTTTTTTTATAGTGTATTACCCAACTCGCTATACCTAATTTTTCTAAGATTTTTTCTTCACCACAACCACAATATGTTCGTTTTCCTTTATTAGGCGAGTTATACGTAGATCAACTACGTGAGAGTAAATACTCAATTCATCCAATCAAGATGTCACGATGTTTACATATCTACTAAAACCTGTTTTTTCAATTGCACTAGCAAGTTTCGATGGAGAAATAACAGAATGCTTTAAAACTACTGTACATAAATTTAATTAGAAATTCTACTTACACATGCGATTCTTTATGTTGTATACTGGTTATTTGACGACGCATGTCCTTGATAGAGCATTTAAAATTAAACGCCGCCGTGCCAACGGATAACACAAAAACGGGATTATCAATATAAAGACTTTTAATATTTCCAAAATGAGCGCGAATATAACATTTGGCTAGAAGATTCTTTTTCCTATTGACACGCTCATTTTTGTTGTTTTTAATTGGCGCCGATGTTTAATTTGACTTTTAGCTTTAAGTAGTGTATCAAAGACATGTGTAGTCAAACAACCAGCCTACTAGATTAAGCATTTAAATGATGGTACTGCACTTGTTGGTAATGTATTTATAATTACCATCAAGTTGGATAAGTGTGATTAATTTGTAATTTTTATCTATTTCATCGCAATTATCCGTAACTATAAGTAATTTCTTCCTTTAGTAAACGTAATATTTCTTTAAAAACCTGTTATTTTTGTAATGATTGCAATATATCTTACTTAGCTTTTATTGTTCTCGTTCTAGGTACGTACATGTTCAATTTTTATTTACTGCTTATTATTGTATTTTCTATATCACGTATTAACTTTCTAAAAAATTAAATACTAGACTTTAGTAATTGCAAAATGAAATTTAATTTACAATAAAAATAAAGATAATATATTTATATGAAAGTTTTAGTTTAATTTTGCATTCTAAAGTCGCAGTTTTTAAAAATGAGACGAAAAATTCCTTGCATCCGAAAAACAACAATATTTCTATTTAAAACCTTTCATTAGGAGACTTCACGTAAATAAGGATATTCCAAAACACAATTGAAAATTTATTATAAATAAATGGCATTAATTAACAGAATCACATTTACACAATATATCAACCAGTAACAATGTAAAAATTGCCATATAGCCGAGTAAAGAGGAAGTATATAGCCATTATTATCAATTTAAATGTCTTGAAAGGGCTGCCTTGGATTTAACACCCTCTCATTGCTTTTACGAGATCTCGGTGCTTATACTACGTTACAGTTTACAGAGACATCGAATATGATTGCAACCAACGTGACTACGAAATTTACTGTTGATTAGGCAACACATCTTGCACTATTGGCAGCTCTGTTATAATAAAAATAATGTAATTTTCTAACGGCCTAGTATTGGATATATGATGAAACTACTTAAAAACTTAAATATTTCAAATTTATTATCACACTTTAAAAGCGTTAAATCTAACTTTTTGATCTTTAAAAAGCACAAAATAAACTGTAAAAACGCAAAATAAAGAGACAACAAGAAATCATAGAACACACGCACGTCGATGTAATTTTTAGAAATGTACTCGAGTGAGCTTTACTCCGTAGTATGGCCAACGTCGAAAAATAAAATATTGCGCTATTTTTAAATTAATAGTCACGTGGCTTGTAATCAATTTCGATGTTTCCGTATAGGTGGCAGTACGTATGGTTAAAACCGTCGAAAATCAAGAATCCTAATGGTGAAGTTACTTTAAAGACCTTTTTTGACTTCTGGATCTTATTGCCATCTTCCCGAAGAACAAAATAAAAATCAAAGGGGTTAATAAAGTATTTGCAAGACAAAAATGTGCTATTTTTTAGCAATACGAGAACGAAGCAATTGTTCGGAGAATATAATTTCCTCGGGAAAGAGTATTTTAGTCAGGGGTTGTTTGATCTAAACTGTCCCTTTTTACATGTTCCTCGATCTTTGGGGGTTTGTAGCATTTATTCAGTAATATCCTAACTTAGTCTGTTCTTGAATAAGATAAGCTAGTTCAGAAGTGGACCACCAGGAAATCAGAAATTTTTCAATCTGGTTTCAAAGGTCGATCGATATACACTACGTTCATTAATCTCTTATTTCGAAATTATTTATCTTGAGAAGTAAGGAAGATGATGAAAGAGAACATTTTCTCAATTGTTTGAGCACCCATACTCATATTTTAATCACTTGTGTAAAACTCAGTTTCCTGCTATCAAGATTTGAGCTGGTAGGCTATAGCATACTGAAATTTCCAGAATGAGATAGACAGCAAACGGATTAGACTTAATGACTTATAAAGGTTCATAAACTTAACCTTTTACTGGTTAGCATACTTTTGAGAAATAAGGAAAACGGTAAAATACCAGTAACAGGCAAAACATTTTGTCTCTGTTATGGTCTACAGTTTTTATTCTTGGTTTCACTCTATTAGAATGTACACACAAATTAAATTTGAAGTTATTATCTAGCTATTTTGATATTTTCTTATCAGTGAATCATTTCTAATTACAACAATATTGAGGTCTAAACCTAAAGGTTTCGGCGCTCTTCAATTGTTTGTTGCAAAGTCTCTTTAAACTTCTGAACTCTCTCTGGTATTAATAGAAGATGTCTTTTATATCTCATTTTCGTTAACATAAATTTTGTTATTTAAAAGTCATTAGCCAAGTTTCAACTGTATATAGTTTTAATGTACAGGGTGACGTAACTCGTTATTTCTTTTAAAATTTTTAAATTAAGCACCTTACATCTTATCGAGATTCAAAAAGACAGAACTAACTTTCTTTTGATGCGTGGTTCATTGAAATATAAACCGAAATTGTGGCCTTGAGACTGAGGAAAGAAGAGGAGGTGTCTGAAGAGGTGGCACCATGAGTGAGAGAGAGGTACCGTCGTCTGTTGCGCAATGCATTGTCATCAGATTTCTCTTTTAAATCGAGTGAAATTTTTACCAGACTGAAAACACAGTTTGGGGATGCGACACGGTCTAAGACACAGATATAATGATTGGGTGAAGCAATTTCTTAATGGCCGCGACACCGTAGAAAACGCGTCAGGAACATTATCCGCGGCCGAGCATCACTGATGACAACATTGCAGCTGTCAATGACCTTGCCGAAACTGATCGACGCCTAACAGTTGAAAAAATTGCATCAAAGATGGGAATAAGTGTTAGGAGTGCCCATACAATTCTTTCAGAACACCTTGGGTTACGCAAACTTTCGGCGAGGTGCGTCCGGCGTCTCTTCACTGATTCACAAAAAAATGTCCGGAAAGATAACTATCAGCATCTTCTGAATCGTGTTAAAGAAGAAGGAAAAGCATTTTCGAATAAAATTGTAACATGTGACGAGACGTGGGCTCACCACTAGACACCAGAGAACAAGAGGACGAATATGAAATGGAGGAGAAGTAAGAAGGAGGCTCTGATGAAGGCAAGGAAAGTTTTTTCTGCAGGAAAAGTTCTTGGGATTGTCTTTTTGGACACGAATGGTGTTTTATTAGTGGATTTTCTTAATGATAGGTGAACTGTGAACGCGGCGTACTACTGTATGTAGTCTGCTGGACAATGTGAGGGATGTTCATCACAGCAAACGGCGCAATCAGTCAGTCACAGCAACCCTTACACTAGAAAAAATCGAGAGAATTCACTAGACACCTACCTTACAGTCCTGACTTATCACCATGTGACATTCACCCCTTGCGCCGCTGAAAGAGGTGTTAGGAGAACAGCATTTTGACGATGACGCAGAAGTTAAGGAGTTTATGCGCAAATGACTGTTGGAGCGTCCGCCATCTTTTTATGATGCAGGAATTAAAGCGTTTCTAAACGGGCGTAGAAAATATATTACTGTTGAGGGAGGATACGTAGAGAAATATAAAAAATGTAATTTTTTTAAGCCCAATATAACATTAAAAATAAACTTTGGTTTATATTAGAATAACCCACGTACTACTATCTATTGTAAATCAACTAGTTTTCTGGTACACAGGGCTTATATTCAAATTATTCTTTTGATCTGCAACATCGATTGTCATTAATAAATTAATTAAATTTTTACTTTTATTTGGAAGTTTGCTGTTTGTAAGCTGTGGCACCAAATGTGTGATATATGATATCAAACGATAACCTGTTTGATCTTATTTTAAATCACGGTAACAAGTTGAAACTTGGCTAAAGGCTTTTCAAGAGCAAAGAGCAAAATCTTCGTAAAAGTGAAGTGAGAGTCAGTGGAATATTCCGAAGAAACTCTGCAACACACAACATCTTGAAAAAGACTGAAACGGCTAGGTTCGGGTTCTGATAGTGCTAAATTGTTATAACAACAATAAATCAACCACAAGAAAATATCAAAATACATGAGGCGCCTCATTAAAAACAAAAAAGGTCTATATGTTACTATTTACAACTTATCCTTCAGGGATTTCAAAAATTAGATAATTTCACAAAAACGATCGATATCCCTTTTGGTAATAATTCGCCACACCGAAGAAAATAGCCTAATTTTAAATCTGAGAAATTAAACTTT
>VTPC01001447.1:52518-132302 GCA_011009095.1 Ignelater luminosus | reverse complement strand
ACAAGAACCTTTTTTGTAGAGAATTCTATGCTTTACAAATTATCTATAAACGCTTTGTCTTATCTGGCTTAGGTTGCAAGATGTTTATTCATGAAGTTTAAAACACGAGTTCTTGTTTTTCTTTTCGAGCCCTCACAGAGAGTTGAAGGAAACAAAAGAAACTAATTCCTTATAAAAGATTGTCAAGTTAATTGAGTTTCGGCGCTTTCATCCATTTTAAAATTAGATCTGAACCAAGGCCTAAATTAATCTTATTTGATTGGTTTAGATAAAAATTACGCTGCATTTGTATAGTCTAAAATTTGTTAATAGCTAATCAGAGTGTTCTGCAATGTAAAACTTCACATCATCAAGACGTGTTAAAAAAGCTCTTAAGATGCTGTTGGAATTACTAACTATAACAGTTTTATAATTTTTATTTTATAAGATGACAAGATTTTTATGTAACATTTTTTCTTCTTGTTTCAGACCTCGCAACCCTAAATCCCAGTGGCACTGTAGTGTATGCGGAGTACAGTTTCGTTCAATAGAAGGAGTTTTAGAAACTGGAAGAGTAGTAACTTGTGTAAAATGCGGCGGAAAAGTCTGCAAAACGCGATGTTCCAACCAAGATATTCAGAATGGCTGGATGTGTCAAACGTGTCTACATCCAGAATCTTGGTTCAAGGGGATACTCAAAGCCCTTCATCCTAATTCAATTAGAGGTTTGTTTCATTTATAAAAATATTGAAGTTTCAATCTACTAACATTAATATTTAGTTAGTGCATCTAAGACCAATATGGACCCCGACAGGATTGACGAAATTGACGAGGATTTGGAATTGTTAAAGAAGAAAGAGAAGGAACAAGTTCGTGATTTCATCGAAAGACTAGTAGAGGCCATGTTAGGAAGCAACATTGATAGTACCAGCATTGCTCGAATTTACAACGACCAAAAATGTAGGTGACAGTATAATTCTGATATTCTTTCGGAATAAAAAGAAAATTTATTATCTAAACTGTTTATATGGGCTGATTCACATGTGCAGAAAACTAAAACTGGCGAGTAAAAAAGTTTGGTTCAACATATCTCCTACTTTGTTTTGTTATTGAGATATGACGATGTTAAACTTTCTTTATGCAAGAAGTAATTTTTGTTTTCTGTGTGGTGAGCATTGTCCAGTTAAAATTAAATAAACAAGTACTAACGATAATATTAAAATTAAGTTAAATTAAAAAAGATTCACATTGTGACATCTTCTATTATTATTCTTCGTAATGCTGTATAAAAATCAGACATATGTTAATAGGAACATTTTTTCCTTAAAGTAGCCTCCCTATCGCCAGATTTGATTTGACATATATGTCGTGAATCACCCTGTATACATTATAATTTAATTACAAGTCTTACATTTTGTTTAAATATGCATAGTTACTTAATTAAAGTTTAAAACTATCTCAGTTATTAAGAATAGTTTCCACTTTCTTCTTCAGTTCTTTTATTAGTAATAACAATTTGGGGAATTTCGTTAGAAGAAATTATTTATTACATGCTTCACTGCTTTTTCACAAAATAGTTTAGGGTTGATTACTTTCCCTCTTACATGCTTTTACCACATTCAGCAAAGACAAAACAGATTGAAGTGTATTAAATCTCTACAAAGTATTTAAAAAGTGAATGTTACCATTATTAAATAATTACTTTCTAGAAATCTCATTTTTATTTTTTCTTGCATTAACCTTGAACTATAGTTTGAAATAACAGAATGATGGATTTTGTCTTTTTTTTATCCAAATCGCGTATCCTCTTTTTGATGCCAATAAATTCATAAAAGTAGCTTCAGATCTGAATACGTATCAAGTCGATCTGACCAATCCTAAATAGTATTTAAAATGATAATAACTTTGTAATAATAAAAAGAAAAAAATCGAACCGCATTTGAAATGCGTGCATTTTTGTACGGTTGCATTCTTATAACATTCTGGGGTCCATACTCTATGTGCTAGTGAAAATCACATCGAAGTCGGACCGGTAGTTTTACGTAGTCCACCAACAAAAATAGAGTCGCGAGTCATCACTGACTGCTCATTTTAGCCTATAACCTTCCCTGGTTCATACCTTATACAATGGTGAAAACCACATCGAAGTCGATCCAGTAGTTGTCTGCTTATATAAATTCTATAACCTTTCGGGGCTCATACTCTACAAATTCGCAAGTACTAGATCAAATGAAGAAAATTGGAAGCCTATGTCCAATGCAGTTTTTTAACCTTTTTAAATGTGTCTTTATCAGTTGTAGAGAATCGGTTCAGAAATGAGACTGTTTGTAAAAAAATAACTCTGCTAGTATTTGCTTATCTTTGTAACAACAATCTATTTAGCACCCACCAAGACATAGGTTCTCATGTACCTAAAATTCGTTTTCTTCACTATTGACTCTATTCTTAGTTTTCGAAGCTAAACTAAGCACGTACATAAATATTATGTAGACACATTAAGACAGTTTTGCTAGCGTTTTTTTTATTTATTTTAATTTAGGGTCTGGAAATATTGTATTCCAAATCAATTTTAGTGTTGTACGTCTCAACACCCCTTATATAGTACTTTATCTTAATTTCTAGGAGGTAAGAGAAAGAAAATTTCTTGAGTTTGTTCCATTTTGAAAACTAAACGCATCAAAACGTTATAAAGTTATCGACGTGAAATAGTTAGAAATTATACTCGAAAAATTGAAAGTAGTATCTTCGAGCACTCTTGCAGGGCAGAATGATGATGCCGGTATCTGAGACACCAGGATTTTTAGTGTGATATTCATCCAGATTTTCAGCTTCTCCTTAATTTTCTGAAAGTTAAAATTTAAGATTATTGGCTACCTTCAATAGTGAGTCAAAACGTTTTTTCAATCTAGATCTCATTTGTATCCAAATTACTGCCCTTACGTCAAAAATGGATAGAATCTCTTTATCTTCAGAAAGCCCAATTGGCACAGCAAGTCAATAAGTCGTCATCTGTTGTACCTACACAGAATTGGAAAGTCATGTAACAGATTGGCAAGTAATCGTACTTGGATAATAATTAACTGAATAGCCACAAATCTGCAGAATCAAATTAAATAAACCAAGCACAGTAGTTTTCTTATGAATCTAGTAGTAACGGCTTCTTACAGTGTTTGGACATGTTCCCACTATATACATTTGTTGATATTCGATTTGAAACTGACTCTTATGAATAATCATTGTTTGTATTGTCTACCTTATGAATCCTTATCATGTCAATGAGCGCAAAAATTCTAATTTGCCTGGATGTACACTAGATTCCAAAAATGACTCTTTGATATTTCCCTTTAGAGACACTCTAATACAAGTTTTATTCATGATTCTCTAGGCATCTTTTTACACATGTAACTAAAAGAAGAGACCTTTGAGATCTTCAAAAGCCCAAAAGCATGACGATGTCTACAAGAACTTGCAGAAGAGATCAGAATTGAGAGCCTAAAAACTTACAAAAACTTCTCAAGAACTTGGAGACCCTTAGAGCCCTGTAGAACCATATGGACTTGAGAACCTGTAAAAATTTGTGTCCGCTAGAATTCAGTATTTGTAAAACCTTGAAGGCTACTTAAACCAAGATTCTAAAAAACATCGGGTTTCGCAAATGTTTAGAGCTTCACAAAAAAACAAAAACTCCATGTTAAAAAATCTAGCAGCATATTTTACTGAAAATCACTCCTTCAAATGTAAAGTGTCTATTTAAAAAAAAAGTGCATGTACGCTTTGCAAACTTTTAACTATCAAGGAGAGAAGTCACAGCTATCAGGTCACAGATTCTGACCAGATTCTCATATTTTCAATGTCTGAGCCTCTGTACAACTAACTAATGTTTCAAACGTAAAGACATCTAATTTGTGTTCAATAGGAACTATGGTAGATTAATAATTCATGCAGGAGAGTAAGAGAGAGTGTTCTTGACATAAGATATGGACAGGTATGAATGAAACCCTACTGAAGTTTATTAAGAGATGGGCCAACGATATTGAAAGAGTCATATCGATTCGAAAAATCTAATAAAAAGAACTATCAGACAGACAACCTTTGTGTTTTGTTGTAAGTAGATACTTATTATTGGGAAATTGCAGCAAAATGACTGTACCTTCCCTTTGTAGGTATGAGAAAATCAATATAATACCTTAATTTGGAGTCCCAAATCGTTGTTTTTTCGGCAATCTTTAAATCTAACATAAAATGATTTTAAATTGGTAACAATTTTTCTAGATATTCTATATGTATCTTGATCCCTGTTTAGGTTTACTATGCTGCTCATTCAATTCCCTATTTCTTTACCTATTCCACCTTTAGTTTATTTTCATCATATCTTTTCTGCTCTATACTTACTATAGTATATAATATTCCAGAGGTTTGTTCCATTATCAGATTAGCTTCAGGTGGTTAAGAATTCTGTAAGGTAAAATACCTAATACGGCTTTGTCTGCTTCAGTTTATTAAATTAAATATTTGCTAATCTTTTGCTAGAAAGGTTAGAACGCACTGTATATATGATGAAATGAACAAGAACTTTAATGGTCTTACTTAATGAGAACACTTTTTTGGATGTAGTTTTCGAAATCATATTCAACACTGGGTATTCCAAAAGTAAGAAAAAGCAAACTTGACCTCACCAGTAAACGTTTCAGATATTTAATTAAAACAAAATGGCTTTATGAATACCAATTAACTATTAAGTTTTAGATAGATGTTTTTAATAAATTAGAAATAAACCATTAAGTAATAAGAGTTATAAAAAAACTATCTGTGTTACTGTCTTACCATTGCAATGCATTAGATGTGTACGTTGGGTTGCCTGTACTATACGAGTATAGATAAAGCGTAAAATCTTGTAAAACGGTTTTTCATTCCTTTTTATTCTGATTTAATATAGCTCTAGGTGTTTTAACACTTTATTATTATTTTGTTAAATGCAAATATCATTACTAATTTTAGTTATAGATTGCATTAATGTCAGAAATATAAGAAAATAAAACTATTATTAACGATTAATATTTCTAAATTCTAATAAACTGCTTTGCTTTGCTTTGCTTAACTAACAAATATTTAACATTGGCTTTCAGATGACATCATTATATCCAGATACCACGCGGATCTCAGCAGCACCCTTACAGATTTAGGTTCGGCTCTTCATATGTCCATTGCTAGTGAGTAGAAGTTAGACAATAAGATAAAATGCAATAGGTATCATGCAACAACTAATATTTGCTTTTGACTTCAACTGTTTTGTTATTGTACAATTGTTTGTTGCCAATATATATCGAAAGAATAACTTACAGTTTTCACCAATAGACGCAATAGCAGATATTTTTAAAGAAATTATAGACACAATCCTGTTTGTTTAGACTGTTATTCGACAACTTTTACAAGCAATAATGAAGTTATTCTAATTTATGTAATACAACATTAAATATTTAATAGGCCTCGGGCACACCCCTATTTCTAAAAATTACTTCCTCGTCTGCCGGTAGCTTAATAAGATCAAATTTAATGAAAACTATGAAATTTATTGTCTGGGAGAGTTTTCAAACTATTAAATGATGTAATAGAAAGTAAAAGACCTTTTATATTGCAATCACAAATGCCTCCTAGATAGAAACGACATAATATAAAAACTCAATTAGTGAAATTCTTAATCTTATTTGGGTATTTAGACATTTATTTTCTTTTTTTTCTTAAGAGTTTATGTAACACTTTAAATGCCTCCCAGTAATATCTGTAGTACACACCTGCTCTTTTTGGGAATACCTGCTCATTATTCTTGGAAGTAAAATTGACTACTATTATAAAATATGATAATTAGGAAGAAGTTGCTCATATCTATAAATAATATGGACTAAATTCATTAGGATCTTAATACAGGTAGTATATTAGAATTAATTTTTAACAAATTCTCTGCTACTGATTAATTAAAACCGAGTGTCTACTGAATGTTTTAATTGATTTAATAATTAGATATTGGTATTTTCCTTCTGTAGTGTTGCTTTATTAACAGACTTACTTTTATTTCACAATAGTGCTACCTATATGAAAAAGAACTTAAGAATCACTGTTAACATTTCGAGTAATAGTCGAATAACAAATATTCAGTCCTTGCATTTTATTTGTACATAGAATTTATGAAACTAACTACATATCTTTGAAATACTGATTAAGATTGTTAATAATCATCATCAGCAGTTCTTTGAAGTTATATACAAAATCATGAATTTCACAAAAAAAAATGTAAAAAGGACAAAGACGTTCTTTGTGAGATTTCCTGCAAGTAGGTAAGTCCATTACTGTTAGACATAGCAACACTAAAAAAGGGATGTACTATTGGTTTCAAAATGAACTACGACACTGGCCAACTACTATGATTCGAAAATGTAAGTATTTTTCCTTGTGTAAATGTGACTTTATCGGTCAAATAATCCATGGGTAAAGATATTTTAGCCAAAATTAGATGTAGATATTACAATGAGAAAATTAAAGAGTCTTAGTTCATTTTGGAACCAATAGTACACTTCAGGGTCAGATACTACAAAATCATTTTCCACGTTTCGTTTTTTCAGAAACGATTGACCTAATGAAATGAAAATGTAGAGCGATCTCTTCTGCAAAATACGTGATAGCTAGGTTTTTCTGAACATAATGTTATTGTTTACTGTTCTTGGAAACCAAATTTAAATGCTTTCTAAATTTTTGTACCTATAAAATCTTTTGAATTTATACGTTACACTTGAATGAAAACCTGTCGAAGTGTGCATGTCGTCTCTTCGGCTATGATTGATGTCTCCCAAAAAATAGGAAAAGGAATAAGAAAATAGTTATATCTTCACCATAACTCCTCAAATGAAACTGCAACCCAACCACGCCTCACTACTTTCTATAAAAACACCTGCAGTATTATGGAAGACAAAACTTCTTCCATTATGTAGATTGTCCTTCTATGGCACCAAAAAGCAATGGTTTCGACAAAGGAGCAAGTAATAAATTGAATCGAGGCGAAACCGCACCGAACCAGGTAAAGGTAAGCGAAGGGAACCGACCAACAATGGGAGCTAACGCAAGGACTCTCCTACCACAGGCTTGCCACCGATGATCCCGTGAACTGAATACTGATTTAAGTACTGAAAAGGAAGAACTTTCTCTTGTCAACTAGAGATAGCGGCAACAAAGAGCAAGTGAATAAAAAAAAAGGAAAAACCTAGCTTTTCCGGTTGACAATACAACTTTCCACAGAAGCACTCAGAGATAAAAAGGACTTTTTGGAGTTCTCATAACAGCTCTGAGAGTATCATGTATATTTAGAGCCGAAGATGGTGGATTTACTTCTATAATTATAAATGATAGTTTAAATTGGCGGGGTCGATTATTGGGATGTGTCTCAATTAATGGAAGAAATAGGTGGTAATTAGCAGTTAGCGATAAATGGGGCTGGTAGTTTCCTAGTGGAGTGCACCTTGAGGACATACTCATGCTCCAAGCCGAGCATCTTCCTGCAGATGGCTCTCTCCTTATCTCAAAGCCGCTCAATCAGGTCGAAAAACAGGTGAATTTGTATAGCCAATAACAGGTCGAATGAAAATCTTACATGTGTAAAGGCACAGTGTGGAGGTGGCAGCTCGGAATGCCACCGCGGATTTGGGAGAGCAATCCGCTTCGTTGACGGACTATGTTCATACAACGCCGCCACCGTCATGATTTCCAGGGATGTGACCGATAAGGAAAGATCAAGGGGGTATCTCCGAAAATCCAGACGGATGTTGTGAGATTTAGGTTTTGGAGTTGCTGTTAGGTTTGTTTGTCGATTAAGTATAGTTTTGAATTTTGGATATCGAATAAATCATACTGTCCGCTTTGTAAGAAGCTCTCTTCGAAAAAATAGAAGCTATCTGAACATTCTCCAATACAGTTTTGTACATGACAGCTTGACATACAGAACAGCGTTCAGCGTTTCAGATGGGTTAGGGTTCTGGATGAATATGGTCTTTGAAGAAAATGCTCTTTTTGATTGTGTCTCGTAGCTAATTTTCAACAGTGCGAATTTGCGAAAAAAATCTTGGGCTCATCGGTAGCAGAGAGTGAAGGTACCAAATTATGTCAGGGTAATCGATGGACGTATGAGCTGGTGGGAATCATTACAATAAAAGAGAAATAGCTTTGAGATAAAGATCAAGAAGGTTGTCAGCAGTGGGGTGATAAGGTGAATATAGCTAAATAAGCTATACTAGGGCTCTGGCATAGCTTTGATAGAGAACTGTCTGCTCTAGACCTTATAAAAGGTTTGCTACAGGTCGAATACACGGTTTTCTGCGTTGTAAGCTATGCTGCAGTGCTCATGAAGTCGCAGAAAGAAATCGTGAGTTAATCTCTCTATCAGGGAAAGAATAATCAGCAAGAGTTCTCTTAAATGTCTTGGATAAGATGGGTATTTAAAGCACGACGGATCGGTAAAAGGATGAGTAATTGTCGTTTTTGTTGAACTATACATGGGTGGAAGCAAAGGGCTCTCAAATGATCGTGAATAGTTCGAGGTTTTCTCTTCCACAGCAAAATGGTATATATATTTCCGGGGCTAACAAACTCTAGGGAGTATTAATCTGCCTTGGCCACAAGATCGTGCATTTTGATGAACCTCGGTAACTTTTACGTTCTTCTCTTGCGAACTGAAGCGGTAGAATTTTATAGAGCTGTAGCGTGCTCTGTATCTTGTAACTTGATGGTAAAGCTACGATCTGCGAACTGGCACATTTACAAAGGGTACATTGACCAAATGACCCTTTAAAGTTAATATGAACCTGGGACTTGTCCTAGTCAACAACTTTCCAACATTTTGAGTTAAAAGTTGAAGTACGAGGAATGCTAGCTAATGCAGTGCATTAAAAGTCAATAATTAACGATCGTTTTGTAGTTTAAGAAACTGAAACTGTTGCGAGCAAGCCGCAGATATACTGTGAAATCTTTCAGATGCTCGTAGAAGTCGACAAGAAAGAAATCCTTGGTATGTAGGGTAACCCATCTAAGCTATATATTATGGGAAATCCGCCCCCACGTAGGAAAAAGACGTCGAACAGTATTTTTTTCTTATCACTCTTATTGTCCGATTTAGACATAGCTCTAACGCCTCTGTTATGAAAAGGTGAATTGTGTTTCACCTGAGCACCAGAGAGACGTAGAGAATACCGGTCTTACAGTTGCACTTTAGTCAGAAACTCCACCGACCTATATTCTCTACATCTACGTCTCGTAATCACGTAAAACTTAATGTACAGCGCCCCAAAAAAGAGAGTGGACAAAGTTGCGTAGGGATTTCATTTTACAACATCACCATTACTTTCAAGCAATTCAAGTCTTCATTGAATCTTTGCCTAAGCGGCACCCTAAATTATAATTTTTAGTTTTTATATAAAATTTAGACATGAATGCTAAATATGTGTATGAATTGGTCCAAAAGGTTGTGTGAATTAGAACATTTCTTAATTAACACTAATCTTTAGATTTTATTGTCAATTAGCCTTCAAGAAAGTTTTAGTGAAGAAGGGATCAATTTTAAGCATTAACTCGAAGCTCTAAAAGATATACGTATTATAAAACCCACGGGGAATATTCTGTTTAATTCTAAGAGAGCGTTTCCTTCTGCCAGCAATTCGTCATTTATTTTCAGCACTTTTTGTCAAAATATATCAACATTTACTAATAACATGCAGGAGCTGAGGTTAGATTTAACAACATCTTAGTCAAACGTAACTTGATTTATTAAATAAGTTACAAATGTAAACAAATAAAACTTCTTAACGAAATACCCGTTTCTCTTCTTGGGTCATCTGCTGTTAAGCAGTACTACAAAATTTTTATTTAATCGTCGAAAAGTGTATTTTGGGCCCATTCAATAATTATTAACTTAAGTCTTAACTGTATTCCTTCCTTGAAAAGGATGCACACAAATGTTTAGTGTTCAATAATGGGGAACTAATTGCGACAGGCGCCCTGCAGAGAGCCTGCCTTGGCATGAAAGTAATGGCGATGTTGTAGAATGTGTTGCCTACCCAGACAGCAAAACTTTACTACTTCGTAACAACATAGTAACTGTGTAAAGTAAACGATGTAAAGAAATAGTAAAATAAAAGGTAACTATAAGTTAACTATTGGTTAAGAATGTCCCGATTTTTGTAACTGTAGAGTTACTTTTAGATTACGTTTGGATAACTATCTGTGGGAATGTCACTAAGCCTAGTAATCTTCCGAGCATTCGAAAGTTACGTTGCTGCTGCCGATGCCGTACGGGTGCTGACAATAAACCGGTCATGAAACTACATAAATTATTTTTATTATAAATTAATTATTGTTATCGCAAATTTCCAGAAATCCAAAAAGTAAAACAAAATTAAAAATATTTTCAACTAATTCGTTTCAGATCATTCTATTATTTTTATTGCTTTTTGGGGGGGTTGGAATGTCTCCATATTCAGGTGGAATGAGGGTTGCCTGACATTTTTTTTATTTAGTAGCTTTGACTGCTTCTGCCACCGGGATTTGAACCTGAGTTGTTGTAGCCACCTGGTTTGTAAGTTGTCTTTCTGACCAACTGCGCTAACAAGCTGTAGACGCTTTTGTTAATACGCATTGAATATATTTATTTTATAACGTCACTAAAACTTTGAAACAGGTTGTTGGAATTATTATGCACAATTTCTCACAGCTACTGTTAACAATTTCTTTTGTACATACTTTAAGGCAGTTTTTGCAAAAAACCACAAAATTTTTGTTTTTATATTCTTAACTATTTCTTGTGAATAATGCTTTGCAATAATAATTGTTTTTATTTTACATTATTATTAGATTTCCTTGTCGCCCAGGGCTAGATTTGTGCTAGAAAACTTACCATTGGTGGTAGCAGCAAATAAATAGTCAAAAAATAGGAATGTTACCATAAAATGGTGTTTTATTAATTAATCCAAAGATGCCTCAAAATAGTTAATGGAAAGTAATCCAACAGTATGGATGTATAATTATAGTTAACAAAACGTTATATTATTGTAAAAGGTAGTAAACTCTTGCTGTCTGGGATAAAATTTAATATAAGAATATGGTTTATTGAAATTCTACACAACTTTTGGTCTCTTTACTGGGCGAACGGTCGACCACTGCAACCAAAACCCCGGGTACCTGCGGCGCGTCCCTTCTGAATACCGATTTAACCTAAATACCTTAAATTTTTATCTAAACAACTACAATTTTTATGTTTATTAATTTAATTAAAATATTAATTCATAGTTAAAGTAAACAAGAAACGACAAGACTTACATAGAGTATAATAATAAATGTTTTAATTTGTTCTGTGCAAAGTTAAATATTGCAGTAAAAACTTTAATTATTGTTAATTTCATTGATATAAATATATATATATATATATATATATATTCCAATGCTTATCATGCATTCTTACAGATTAACGAAAAATAATGGAAAAATAAAACATTTGATAAACAGTGTTCACGATGTTTCTGGGCTGTATACGTGGAAGAATGACAGTTCGAGTATTGTAAACCGAGCTGTTTATCTATTAACTTTTTATGACAGTTTAACATCACGCTGTTGTTTTTTTTGTAACTCTGTAAATATAAGGAAAACTTGATTTCTTTTTAACAAAACAAAACTAATTGGCACTAAACGTTGATGCAAAATTGTTGATATATATATATATATATATATATATAATTTGAAGGTATTCTAATTTAAGAAGGTTTTTCATATTGGAAATTTCTATATTATACATTATTATATTATATATTAATAATTAATTTGTTGTTGTTGGGAGTAACAGAAAATAATCAGCAAGCAGTAGAGTTACTACAAATAGTTGTTTTATTGTACCATGACGTATTCTGTCCTAAAAGTAAGCTTTAATATGCTAATATTACTGCAAAGGGACAATCAGATAGTGCACTTGTCGCAACGAACCTTTTCGGTTCCTCTAACAAGTCAACTTATAGTAAGTTGACGGTTATCTGACTACTAAAGAACATAAGAAAGTTTAGTTACGACTTCATACCAACTAAAACGTTACTACATAGTTACCTGACTGAAAAATGCCTTAAAAATAGTTAAAGAGAAGTAATAGAACGGTATGAATGTAAAATAATAGTTAACAAATAGTAACATTGCTGTAAAAAGTAGTAAACTTTTGCTGTCTGGGTACACAACTGTAAATACCTTAGAATTGGTTATAGCCCTGTCCATTTTCTTTTTCGAGGCAGTGTACCTTCTCACAACAGAGGAGTTCTAAGCTGTCAGATGGGATACCTTTTATCTACTTTGCAACATGAAGAAAGATGATTGTATATATTGTATCGTACGTAGTTTCAATTGGTTTTGTATGTGTTACACAATTCACAATTGAAAATGGTATGTCTGAACCAAGTCAAGCGATTAAATAAGTAATACATTCTTAATTGATCCGTAAGAAGCTACCTATTAAGTAGTAGCAATTGAACGCCTCAAAGCAAGCAGTACCTAAGTAGCATTTTTACAGAAATCGAGATATATGCACCATATCTAGTAGACTCAGATTTGTCTTAACATGTCCCTAAGTCGCGCAACAAGTCGGAAATAAATCAACTGTGTAGCAGATTTGAGTGCAGGAAGTACTTAAGTTCTACGAATCATTCCAATGCTTATCATGCATTCTTACAGATTAACGAAAAATAATGGAAAAATAAAACATTTGATAAACAGTGTTCACGATGTTTCTGGGCTGTATACGTGGAAGAATGACAGTTCGAGTATTGTAAACCGAGCTGTTTATCTATTAACTTTTTATGACAGTTTAACATCACGCTGTTGTTTTTTTTGTAACTCTGTAAATATAAGGAAAACTTGATTTCTTTTTAACAAAACAAAACTAATTGGCACTAAACGTTGATGCAAAATTGTTGATTGTGCAACAGCGCCAAATGTAGCCGCAGGTAGAACAATTTCCAAAAACAAAGGAAACACTTCCAACCTTACAAAATGAAAGCATGGCCTGTTACGACCCAGAAACGTGAACGGAATAGATTTGCCTACACAAGAAAAAAAACATTAAAAATGAAGACGACAAAGAGGACGCCAATAATTATGAGTGATTAGCAAGTTTTTCATTTTTTGTTTGCAAGTGATTTTTCAGTTACAGTAAAACCATAAGTTATTGTTAATAGTTGTTTATTTTGCATTTTATGGCAATAATAAATCAAACAAAAAATATTTTGCTTCTTTATTTTTTCTTTTTTTTTGGTAAGAAGTATCTAAGTTAATTTTATTTTTTTAAATAGGAGTCCAATGATTTACCTCTTTTGGTTTCTGTGATAAAGAAAAAGGGATACATGCAACAGTCCACACTGAAAAAAATAAATAAACACATAAAAATTAGTTATCTAATTTCAGAGGAAGATTGAAATGTTTCAACACTTTTTAATCACAACTAGTTCTATGTCACTTAGGTACATGCTACTCTGAGACGTTCAATTAGAATTTAAAAATGACTTTTAGTAATTACAGTTTGCTTTAAAAATGCAATAAACTGCTGATATACGAGTCTGTTAATTGGTTAATTCTCGTAGAGTGTCCAAAGGAAAAAAAACTTTTTTCAAACTGGAAACAAATAATGAAACGCCTAAACTGAATTAGATTATAAATTATATTAAATTATAAATAAGTACAGTGTGTCCACATTTCGATGCTCACTATTGGGATTTTGGAAATTGTAAGAGATACGAAGTCGGTTAAATTAGAAAAGATTTGGCTATTTTGGAGATCAGTTTACGTATGCTTTTGTTTTTTCAAAAAAGTTCACGGTTTACTAGATATTTGCTAAAAACGAAACTATCTTATTTTTTTAAAGTGAAATACCACTTAGGAACGAGCAAAGATGGAAAAGAACAGCAAAGAGGGTGTTTTAGAGAATTTACTCCGAAACACAAAAAAATTATTTTCGCAATTGTCTTTTGTTTTACTTCGGCGGTGTAACGTAAATCCAGATTTTTTCTAATGGAACGCCTATTTGATTTCCATATTACTGAACTGCACGTCTTAAATGCTTTTCAGTGATGCATGGTTTGACATAGCTATTCTTTTATTTTATCGAGTTATGAAGTGAAAATCATATTTCATCGTAGTGTACCATGACATCTAACACACAAAATCGTGGAGTTTTATCAAAGAAATTCCTTTGTTACGCAAAAATTCCTAAAACAAAATAAATACGTTTTTATGTGGCATTAGATGCTGATTTGATGTTATCTGTGAATGCTCAGTAAAGTATCTTAAAAGCGTCTTTTGTTTTGTTTTAGTAATTGTTACATAACAAATGTAATTTATCTGACAAAAATCATAGATTTTCATATGTTTAAAACCATGGCACGCTAAGTGGGAAATGCTTTTTATTTAAAAAAAATAAGATAATTTCGTTTTTAGCAAATATCTAGTAAACCGTGAACAAAAGCATAAGTGAACTGATCTCCAAAATAGCCAAATCTTTTCTAATTTAACCGACTTCGTATCTCTTACAATTTCCGAGATCCCAATAGTGAGCATCGAAATGTAGACACACTGTATACATTGATGAAAACAAAAATTGAGCAAGTGAAGAGTTTGCTCTACTGAAAAGCTGCAAAGTTCTAAATTTGTGTATTGTAATTTTCTCAGGACTATTTAGATACACTGAAACCCAATATTGATTTTTCCAAGTTTAATAAAATCAATTTTATTGCAATATTTATTTACATTCTATGTTTAGAACTGATTCTGACGTCCGTATAAATTGGGAATTTCATAAGACACTTGACTGATAAAAAAAAGTAATATGCATTTAAAAATTTAAGCTCGTCATTCGGAAAGATTTCTATAATATTCCCAATGTAATTGAAGTAATTATAATTAGTGAAACAGGAAGTTTGTAAGCAGAATATTATTATAGTTAAAAAATAACTATTTTTGTATTTGCATCAAATTAAAATCGTGCAGTAATAATAATAATTGATGTAACATTCAGAGAAATTTTGTATTATTTTAATTAAGCTTTTTATAATTATATCATTTTGCTAGATCAATTATCACTGAATAATTATCTTGGTATTGGAAAATGTTTTATGTATCTACAGGTAATTGCTAATTAGAGAGTCTCTTTCAAGAAGACGACTTTCTTCGTTTTATTCCAAATATCTGTGTTAATAGTACGTCTTTAAAACAATCGGTCAAGTATTAGCAAATAACAAACGCATTCCGATCCCCGGAATAACTAAGAGAATGTTGTTGAATTTAAAATTTCCACACCTTATACCATGTTCGTAATTGAAAACATGCTTTTGGTGGGACAGATTTATTATGTACAGTGAAACTTTTTTCAATCGCAACGTGTTCGGTAAAAATAAGCGGCAAGCCGTTTATGGAAAAAAAAAACAAATTATTATGTTTGTTATAGTGAAGAGGTTCTTATTAAAAGGAAATAAGTGAAATAACCTTGTCTAACAGGTGCGTTGCTTGTACCTTGACCCATCTTATCTGGGTAATTCAGTTGTAAGCTTATAGAGTCCAGAGAACAACGTGCTATGCGAACGCGGCGCGAAGTGCAATTTTGCGTGTTTGTAGTGATGGTATTAATGATTTTAAAAATCTAAAATCGTTTGACAATGATTAATCAAAATGTTAAATTTTATCAGTTTTGTTAAAATATGAGTGCTTGCAATTTAATTAATGGACAACAGTCATCGGAAAGTAAATAAGATTTAGGTTTAAATTTTGATATCGGTTATGGTAACTATGAATTAGATTTTTAGAATTTCTTTGATTTTATTATGCAATTATTAATGTACTTGAAACTTTAAGTGTTAATGAATAAGGTTAGAACAGCATCGATCTTATTGAATAATTTATGCTAATTAGCAAATTTGCACAAATAATGTTTAATTATAACTCATAAGTTATAACTTATAAAACCTTTAGAAACAAACCTGTCGTGATCAATAATAAAAGAAGTCTTCTACGTAAAAAGATTATTACTTTTGTGTTATTACTATTAATAACAGTATTTATTGTACTTACGTACGAAATACAATATAAAAGGTGACCTATACAATCTCCATTAAATAAAACAAAAAATTTTATTTATCAAAAGCATATTGTGACAATATTTAGAAGAGAAGTAAATTCTAGAATTATTTTGCATTCAAAATAGTTTAAAAGGTTAATGTCGCTTATAATTTAATACAATTCTGTATGTTTTTTACTTTTACTTTTCACGTGGAGTTTCTTGGATCGTTTACAGAATAAAATAGAATTTTGTGCAGATTCTTACTGAAAACAAATAGTCTTATTTGCATTGAATTGAATACAAATTCAAAAAATGCAATTTAATCTTGATCGTAAATGAATTTATCACAAAATCAATATTTTTAATGTTTGTTTTTATAGCTGTTTTAACAATGCATTGAAAAACAATGTTCCATTAAAAAAGTTTCAGCAATTCCAAGTTTTGATAGCTTCAATTTCACAATGTATCTTTTTTAAAAGGGATAAATCCAACGTCTTAGAAATAAAATCGACTGACCATAGAAAGACCAAAGATTTCCTCATCAAGTGTTGAATGGGTTCTTTTATCTTCAACGTTTAAAGTAAGGTGTAGCAGATAATAATGTAATTAACATTTAAATACTCTTTTAAAAAGTCTACAATTCTTTTTAAGCAGCATGAGGAAATTCAGATTGGAAAAAGAACTTAAACTCACAATTACTAACATGCATCGTCTGATACGAACTGAAGGAGATCTAGGGTAGAAGTTAGGCCTAGTTACTTCTATTTTATATCCCAAAATGCATCGTTTCCCAGATGAAGGATGTCGAAGTTCAATTCCTCTTAAATCTCCTCCACCGCCGCCGTGTGGTGGATTTATAAAGAAAAAACTCAAATGAAGATAACCTTAGAAAAGATTTCATCAAATCCATCGCATTAAAAGTAGTTCTGACACAATAATTTCAAAGAAATTCTATTCTACGCAAAAACGTTTGTATAGAGATTTGAAACATTCTGAATTATCGAATTATCTATGTTTTCAATTGCGCAATTTTATGAGTAATGCTGTAGTAAAGTCAGAATTTGAATACCAGATTCGATTTTTCAGATATCGCAGAAAAATGGAAAATCTAATTTAAATCATTTTTTGACCATAACTCTTTTATTAAAATTTCGATTTTAATTCTGTCAAGACGTTCTTAAGGCAACTTTTTATTTTGTAACTATATAACGGTATCATGCTTTAGAACCGCTACGATATTTCAAGTCATGAAGCTTATTTTCTTTTGAGGCTGCTTTTAGTGACATATCACACTGTTATGTTCATACAAAATTTACACTTTCAATTGTTTAATAAATGATACTTACTTAATAATTAAAGAACCGATTTATAGGCACTAAAAATATAGTGTTAGGCCGGCAAATAAGCAGCAGAAATATTTAAGATAAGCACTTAATGGGTACTCAAGTCACTTTTTTGACAAGGATCACTACAAGTCACTTTCTTA
The DNA here is from genome assembly GCA_011009095.1 of Ignelater luminosus. Classification (NCBI taxonomy): domain Eukaryota; kingdom Metazoa; phylum Arthropoda; class Insecta; order Coleoptera; family Elateridae; genus Ignelater; species Ignelater luminosus. Next base: position 114,723 of record VTPC01001447.1, on the reverse strand, counting down.
TGTGCAGAAAGGAGAGAATCGTCAAAAATCAATAAGCACTCACTTGCTGGTCGCTTTTTGATGAACATTTTATATTTGGATTGTTTTAGTGGCACTTAAAGTTTGTTATTCTTTCCTGGTTTGGAAGATTTTGTTCTGGGTGAATAACAACGCTCTGTGTTTATAGTAATGTAACTAATATAAGAAGAATAGACTATACTTGACCATTGGCGCAAAATGTTAGAAAGCTTGTTAGATTCAAACATGGCAGCTACGAGTGACAACAAAACTGTCCATCATTAGTCAGTTTATTAATTTATTTATAATGACGATTCTAGCAAGATCTATCACTTTAGACTTTTGCTCGTAGTTTTTTAGTTTTGCTGTTTTTAAATCTGCCAAGAACACAATTTATTCCAAACTTCCGTGTTCGTGCCATCTGCCAAATTTCTTAAAGAAACTTTTTTTTGGGTCACATAATCAACTTTTTTTTTGAAATTGGGGATCAATTAGTCACTTTTCTAGAAGTCATTTGCAAGACTTGACTTAATGAATAGGTACTTGAAACTTTAAAAGAAGCATGAAACATTGCTTGTGAGCAGGGGCAAGTAGCTTGCTACCATGCTACCAATCAGGAACTTTTTCCTTGATAGTACAATAGCGTGCTACCTTCTCCTGGTCACAAGAATTATAAAAAAACTAAAAAGAACTTTACTGCTCCACATCTAGCGCTACAGCACTCCTTACTTTAAACGGTTTAAGATGGGTCATGACATGACCAGGCGTGATCGACTATGAAAAACGAGATATAGGCGTGAGTGTGAGTAGAATTAGCACACTGTACGTGAGCCTGAAAAATAAAATAAACGTCCATCATGGGTTCCAGAGTGATCCAGCATTATTGGGTATGAATCGAAGGAATATATGCAATCAAGTGCGCTACGAGCGCGAAAAATAAAATACAATCCATTCAAAATTGCTGATTTATAAATACCTAAAACAAGTCATGAGCATGAGCTCTCCGTTCTCGCCTGCATCGAATTCAAATAACAACCCGAGTGACAAATTGTGTTATACTGTTTAGAATCACACGTAACATCCACCGAATCGTCATTACCAATGCATGCGTTATTTCTACATGGAAGCTTATTTACAATTCACGCGTTGGATAGGTGAATATTCGTAACCGTGGAAGTAAAGACAAATATACGTAAGTAAGCAAACGCGAACTAATTCAGATCAATCGTAAGCGGACGTGAACGATTTCAGAAAGTGACTCGCGTATACATCTTCAGTTTAAATCCTCTTGGAGTAGAAACGGGTGTGGCCACTAGTGGCCTGCGGAAAAGAATCGAGCTTCACTTTCCATTAGCCTTTTCAAAGAGCTAATTACGAGTACGCCCTACGCCCTTCAAGCTTCGCCTACTATCAACCTTCTAAGAGAGCTAGATATAATCGGATCAGGTTTTACTTCTTCGAAATGGGGCTTCGTCCTTTTTTACTTTTCTTAAAAGAGCTAAATCACAGTTTACCGGTGCATCTGCGGTGGTTCATACTCGGGCATCCCCCTCCATTAACCTTCCAAAAGAGCTAAATGCAAAAACGGGTCGGTTTTTGCCATCCCACAGTCCCGCTGCTGTGGTCTAAAATCAGGCATTGCCTTTCATTACTTTTCTTAAGAGAGTTACTTTTCGAACACTAGTCGGGCTAGATCCTCCCACAGACCAGCTGCTTGATTTAAGAATACTAAATAAGAACACGTCACAATGTCTACTACGCAATATGTAAATCATTCATAGTTTCCAAATTGTGTTTTCATGTACAAGATGCTTTATCCCATCAATGGATGTATGTTGACGGCCAATTAAAGAAATAGTTTTTGGTAAGTTTAAAAAGATGTTATAATTACATTACAGCGACCGAAAACCGACTATTTATCTTTAGATTTTGTAAATGTGAAGCTTAACTAAACTGCCCAACAATTGAAGTGGCCCATCAAACAAAGAAAGGACAGAAACCACAAGTAGTTATGAAAAATGACCATGGGTAACTTTGATTAAACGGCAGGCTAGATTTAAAGTATCTTTGCTTAACCGATTAAAGGGCATACTGGCATTATTTAGTTATCAAAATAGTTGATATTCTGTAGCAAAAATCGAAAAAAACGGATTTTTAAAAATTTTATAAATTATGTCTTTACGCACTCGGGAACTAAATTACTTTTCAAATTATTCAATTCTTAAATTTGTATGATTCTACAAAACAAATCTTACATCAAAATAAAAGAATTATTTATAAATGACATGTCAACAACCATTGATGCCCTTTTTGTTTCTAATAAACACGAAAACATAATCTTTGTTTTGGTGGGCCACTTCAATTGTTGAGCAGTTTATTTATGATTAAGATACTATATGTATTTTATCAAACCTGATCGTGATTCTAGAAATTCGAAATGTCGTAAAGCACGATAATGTTATAGAAAAGGTTGTTTTAAGAAATTTTGACAGAATTCGGATTGGAATTCAAATAAAACATATTTCAGATATCCTAAAATTCAAATAAAATATTTAAATTCTGACTATACAAAAAATTGAGCAACTCCTTTCTGAATTAACTTAAACTGTAACTTTTCAAATATGCGAGATCCACATGTCAAAAAAGCTGCAACCCAACATTTTGTATACTCTATCTAAAATCTCCGTCTCTGATCAAAATACTGAAATTCAAAATTTTATAAAACACTAGATACCAAGCAAAAAATTCTATTTCAATATTTTCTCATATTGTAGACAAACAACACACTTCAAATGAAATTTTAACATCCCGTATTTTGGAAACGGTGCACTTTGTCACTTTACATTATAGTATTTAGCACAATCAAAGAAACGAGTCAGTATCTTACCTTTCTAATTCGTATGTACCTACTGGCAAGAAACAATCTCCAGGAAACCAAGCTTAATCTAGACTGGAAACAATATAATGAGCACCAAAATATATTGACTGTTTTAAATTCTTTAGCAATAGAGAGATATTTAGGCCCCAGAAATAACCAACCAGCACCGAGTTGTTTCATTAATGATTAATGTAAAACGGACGTCAAAAATAATACTTGAGCACCAAATATTATCACTTTGTATACGTACTAGGTGGTAACTTAAATCTTTTTCACTATTGGGATCTTGTAAATTGTAAAAAAAAAGTTTTACTATTTACTTTTTTGTTTCTCTATTCATTCATTCAGAATCTTTTACTGTTCGGTTTATGTTTCCAGTAGAACCAGAAGATTCCCACTATGTATGATTAAAATATTGATATAAAAAGATTGGAGTCGGACAGATCTTTGGTTCTTTCCTTGTAATATCACGTTAGATTTGCAAGATTATCTTTGCTGTAAAAGGAATGTTTTGACTAAAAAAGACTTTTTTAAAGGCGTCTATTGGTCCAAAATATACAGGATGTAAATGATATGCGTGCAAATATTTGACAGGTAGATTCCCCATCAAAGATTAAGCCTACTTTGTTATATAAATTTTTTTTATAAAGCTTACCGTTTTTGAAATATAGGATGTCAAAGTTTCTTATAAAATTCTTTGTTTTTCCAAAATTTCTAGAACAACGTAGGACATCGAAATGAGAGTTTCTACATGTTTCAGAGCCAGATTTACTGTGCAGGCAATCGAGGCAGTGCCTAGGGGCCTCCACTATAACAGAGCCTCTACCAAAAGATTTTGTTTGCATTATAAAGTATAAGGATCAATAAACAGGGATAGAAAAGAACAAATTCTACCTTATCGACATTCAATAAAATATCGATGCAGTCTGTTTGTGATATAATAATCTAAATGTGCAGTATTCTGTAATGCCATTTTCTCAATTTCTTGTCCTACCTAGTTTTGAGAATATTTTATTCTAAAAACAGTGACTTTTTATTTGAGTAAAATTTTTAAGTATTTGCTACAAAAATTAAAAAAAAGTGAACTCGTTATAAAATATTACATGGGGACCACCACCAAAATCCGGCCCTGACATGTTTGTTACTTTTGGATGTTTACTATTCCACGTAGTTTTATGTTTGATATACGGAGCGGATAGTTGGAAAGAGGTTCTGCTATTTCTAGCATCAACTATCGATTTAGCAGAAAATTGCTTTTGAGGAATTTTTCTATTTTAAGAATTTGCAATCGATTTGGCAAAAAAGATGCCTCTTGCAGTTTTCCCATACAGCGCGCCATTTTTTAGTGAACTTGAACTTTTCAAAACCTTTCGAATTCAATAGTTTATGGTATGTGGTCGAATACCTCAAAAGGAGAATGCAATGTTTGTATCGTATTGCTCGACAAAAACTAAGCCTAGTTTATCTTATAACTCTTTTTATTAAATTTAACTATTTCTGAAATACAGGGTGTCAAAGTTTAATTTAAAATCTTTTGTTTTTCCAATATCTCGAGAACAGCATAAGATAATCGGAATGAAAGTTTCTACATGTTTCTTACTGTGAGATATCCACAATTTTATGTACCTTTATGTTTAACATTCCTATGAGGGGTGGAGAGCTAGCACCTTACTCTAAAGGAAAATTGTTGCGCCACTGAAAAATTAAAGATTTTTGCTATTTTTAGAATCAACAATCGATTTAACAGCAAAAGTTGGAGTTGCACCTGTCCTGTAGACTGTGTCATTTTCTAATAAAATCGAGTTTTCCAAAACCAGCTAATTTCCTTTAGAGGGGGTCTTTTACAAACTCTTCTTTCTTGATCGAGGTGTGAATTATAAAACTCTCTAAAGTGATAAACACCATCTAGTAATGGTTGAACTGTGCAAAAGCAACTTTTTTTTTGCTAAATGGATTCTTGATTTTAAAAATAGCCGAATCTCTTAATTTCTCAGTGGAGTAAAGATCTTTCTTTACAGTAAGGTGCCAGCCCTTTCCAACTCTACTCCCCTGATACGGATATGATGTTTAAAGCTACCTAGAATAGTAGATATCCGAAAGTAATGAACTTGTAGAAATTTTCATTTAGATATCCTACGTTGTTTTTAAGGTATTGGAAAAGAAGTAATTGACCTTTGTGCAAAAAGGTTAGATAACAAAATAGCCTTAATTTTCGATAAGGAATCTACCTGCAAAATATTTGCATGTACAGCTTTTTGAATAAATAATGTCACAAATCATTTCTTTAATAAAGCAGTTAACTAAATATACAAAATTTAATTTCATATTAATTATCGAAAGTCATCTTATGAACTCTTGGGAAACAAATTTTATGTAATTAATGCTAGATCAGATTTCGTGTGTTTGATCAATTCAATCAATAAGAGAATGCACTGCGACATTATTTATGCAAAACGCTTACATTATTTACACCTTGTAGAATTGTGGTTAACATACATTTTGACCGGTTATCCATTTTGATATACTCTTTCATTCATTGCTAATGTTGTTTCCTAACATTGTGACTCAAACACAGACTCATACTGTGTATAACATTATCGTGCTGTCCGTCTCATATTTTACATTTGGAGACTTTTCCAGTTGAAATTATTGTTTTGAAAGGACTTCTGTCACGACAAAAGATATTTGTACTACTAGTAGTACGAAAATAAAGTATCTAACTGGAAAATATTTCAGGACAATAGAGAATATTATTGTCGGAGCAATCATCATCGTAATGACGAATCAGAAATTACTTAAACCAAAAGAGAAATTTTCAAAAAAAGATAGATTTATCAAACCGTAAATATGAAAAATTCTGGTAGAACAAGACTGTTATATCAAATGTGTAATGGAAACGTTGAAAGCAAGCAATATTTATGTAGGCAGTAACAAGGGGAATCAAATAGTAGCACCGAGTCTGAAAAATAGCAATACGCAAAACAAGAAGAAAAAGCAAACAAAATCTAAATTTATCCAAAAGAATTTGCAAAAGTAACACTCAGAATCGGACTGATTTTTGGATACTTATTGTTAGATAGTATAAAACTGTCTAATCATGGCTAGCTAGCAAGATGTTTGTTTATTTCGAGTATTTCGTTATTTTGAACGGAATTAACTAAGATATAAGTGTTTCTTTAGATATGAGATTCTTTCAATAATTTTTCATTAAATGTAATATTATCTGACCAATTAGGTCATATTATAGAGTTTGGAATTAATTTGGAATTTTGAAGGTTAGATTATGGCTTGTATGAATTGTTCAAATTAAAATTAATTAAAATTTAAAATTAGAATTTAAATTTATCGAACTTGGCTTGTTTACATACAAACAAGTCTATCTGGAAATTATTTAATACCTAATTGTAAGGTTTATGATTAGTTTCTAAGACATATAGACATAACATAATAACAGAAAAAGTTCAAAGTTCTTTGAACTCGCAAATAAAATGCTATGTGCTTGATTTTCTGATTAATTTGTCTGTAGGTAATACTTAGAAACTCCACCTTCTTTATAGTATTAGCTTGACATTAAAATTCATTACAAATATGAGACTTAATTACTTTATGATTATTACTAAACATTTCTTTTACTGAAAAATGCCCATGTACTTTACAGAATATTGCGTCGATGATCCGTCAATACTTTTATTCAATTGAAAGTTGTTTGCAGCAGAGAAACTTTTATTGCCTTGGGTGGTAACCAGCTTTTAATTTTGATAGACTCAACATACTTCCATTCAAGTAACGCACGGAAAAATTTTAAATGACACGGTCTTAAAAATTTCTTATTTATTCAGAGATTTATGACATGAGAATTGGTCCCTTAAATGATAGGCAGTTAATAATAAATATTTTTGCTTCTGCTTTCTAATTATTTTATAAGGTGTCTTCTTTATTGCCGTAATGCTGCTTTTAAAATCTTTTCAAATTTTAAAATTCTTTTGTTTTTATTTTAGAGAAGTAAATTTTTAATTTGTCTTGTGCATTTTCTTTGTAGGATGCATCATTTTCACATAAAATCGGAAGATGTGAGAGCTTCAAAAGTTTAGTTATGATATCGACTTTTTTGTAGTTTGTAAATTGTTACAATGAACGTACTCATCAAACAGAAATAATTAGAGGGCTAACAGACACATTTTTCTGAAAACAAAAATATTTGTGCTATATCTGGGAGATGCTACACATCACAACCAGTGCATTGATGCATTTCTACGTACTCTCACTTCTCATTTCATCATCATCTTCTCTTTCTCGTATTGTAGTCTTTACTTGTAATTTAAGATATTTTTCAGGCGAATTTACTTAACGCAACTTTTTGATTATGGGAAAACCATGTTGGTGCTCGAAATTGGGACAAATTTGATACTTTTGCTATTAGTATTCTTTACTATAGAAATACACCGTTGGGCTTTCAGAAGGAAGCTTCAAAATAATTTTGAATGGGTATTCCCTTGATTTGATACTTTGATACGAACCGTTATTACATTTACCTTAGAAAGTGTTGTGTTGATATTTGATTTTATCATACTTAAAACCTTACTGAATGGCCTTGTTAAATGTTTTTTAATTTGTTGATTATAAGCTTGCCACAAAAATACTGATGCTACCAAGATCTTGTTTTATATTTCAGAAAGTCAGATTTACGCTACAGGTTTTATATCACGTTTTGAGGTATGAATTGTTAAGGGTTTCAAATTTTCAAGTTTCGTGGCTTGTTAAACTATGAGATTTTAAGTTAGAAAAATTTGTGTAATGGACGACAACTACATTTCAAAAATCTGCATGTGCTAGTTTGCTTACCGAAGGTTTCATTTCATTAAATACTCCCAAAGAAGAAAGATCGTGGTTTATCAAAAGACCAAGATGAGGTTTTCCTTAGAATCATGTACGTACTCGTTTATATTCTTATACTCTTAATTTTGATCTAGTCGTAGGTTTTCTATTTCTTTACAGTGTATCGCTCAATATAAGTTAGAAAAATTAATTTTTCCATCAATAACTTATTACTAAATGACTTTATTGGATGTTATGGATTTCAGCCTTTATTTTAAATTTATATTTCTTTCGGCAACATTTCCAATTTAGTTCCACGCCAGTTCATCGTTAGATTCTCATTTATCGGCCAACCATCAATATATTAAATTTACTCTCTTCAAACATCAAAATACGCTTATTTGTAATATTCTAACCCTAACATGAAGGAATGGAATATAACGTGAGAAACTAAAAAGATATCAAAGCACTCGTTCTGAAATTCAATATTCAAACATCTGGGAATGTAAAGCATAACCACAACGAACTCCTGTTTTGTTACTTTTTTCAAATTTTGGCGGCCATTTTGACCATGTTCCCGAGGTGATATCAAAAAACTAAAAGTATACGTTTCTCTTATTTTCTGATGTAAAATACGATTCTAAAGTAAAAAAAAATTTGAAAATTTTTTAATTTTTGACGACCATTTTGACCATATTCCTGAAGAGTTATCAAAAAACAAAGATCCCACGTTGTCTTTAGTTTTTGATGTAGAATTCAAATCTGAAGTCAAAATTTTAAAATTCGACAAAAAAATACGGACAGACATACAGACAGACAGACAGACTTCGAAAATTCAGTAACGACTCCTTCGGAGTTCGTTGAAGATATAAAAAAAAGATACGTTCCACCAGGGCAAAGCACTTAAATTAGTATAACGTTTAAAATGTGACGCAGAACGTTTATCTTACAATTACACTGTATCCCAATTTAAAGTTATTTTCTTATAACATTAGTACAAATAAAAAGAAAAATATTGTAAGATGTACCATTTTTGTCTTTTATCTGGTTACGATGAAATACAAAAAAATCATAAATGAATATTTAAAAAACTTGTTTTTACGACCGTGTCAAAAGTAGTGGGTTTTAAAACAGCATTTAGTGTCAAAATCGACTTTTTTAAGCAGTAGTGTTCAAAAATAATATTTTGAGCACTAGTACGCACAGATATTACTTTTGGGCATTAGTGCTTGAAAAAACTTCTTTTGACACCACAAACTATATTAAAAAAACTTTTTTTGACACGGTCGCAGAAAAAATAGCATACGCAACACATACCAAAAGAGCAACTTTTTGCACACATGCAATTGTAGACCGAGCCTCCATTTACAGTTATAGAAATGAAAAAAATGACTTGTAATTGTGTTAATTGATGAAACAAAGCAAAAAGCATTAAATTTTTCAAAACAACGGTTTATTAAGTAACTTTTGCGTGTGTGGCTTAATAAATCTTATCGCATTAAAAAATCAGCAGTAAGTGTCCATCACAGCTGCATCCCATCGATGTTGGTATACTAAAATCGGCGAACCAATGGAGTAATAAAAGTGCGTGATCAATGCCAGCTCTTTTTTAATTGGCTGAAAAATACGTGCTTGAAGTCGGTTTCACACACGAAAGTGTGACTATCCACCAAATAGTGCATTATTATATCTTGATGAAAACGCTGCCCCTGTTTATCACTAACTGCTTCAAGATTTGAGAGGAAAAATTAAAATGTGAGTGCAAAAAGTGTATTTTTAATGATATTCTGCAACCCAATTCTCTATAATTTTTGAACAAGTTATTAACTAAAATCCCAGAATCGTCAACTCCTAAAAACCCTTCTATAACAGCTGTTAGTGATATCCACATTGCTAATCCTTTACTATAGCTTTTGGTCAAAACTCTTGTCTTTCATAAGTTGCCGTTTTTATGGCCCAACAAAGATCCCTTCTTTAAGCTTTACGTCACCTAATATTGAAAGATCTTGTTGAGATAGTAAACAATGTGTCCTGGGATATGTTAGATAAATGTATAATTTAAACATGATAAGTGATAACTAAAAATAAGGTTCCATTAATATTCTGTTTTTGTTTTTCCACTAAAATTTAATAACACTAGAAACTGATGTGATAGAACTGTTTTGTTTTTACGATGTGACCAACACATAAGTAAATAAACCATGATACCTAATATTATTAACGTTATGAAAATGATGTCGCGCAGTGTTATCAAAATATTATCATTACAATGCAGTAACGGGCAGAAATCAGTTACCAATCATGACACTAATGAATTTACTGCCAGTCATTTAAAAATTCCAAGTTCTTATACGTAAAAGCACCTTGTTTGTGTTTTTGCTTTTTTAAGGAAGATGATATCAAAACTCAGGGCTTGAATAAATTACAGGCACACAAAAACAAAACGTGGTCTGCTTTTTGGACTCCAGTTTAAAGTAAATCGCAAAAATAATCTAAAAAACCTCATTAAACGGGAAAATCGTTATCCAGTTGATGTGCATTAGCACTTTTACACTGCTGTCGAATTCTTCATCACTATCTCCTTTTTCTTCATTTTGTTCTACGCCGTTATCTAAAATTTCCATTGGTTTATTGACCGAACAACTGGTGTTGAAGTAATTTGATGTTATAGATTTCAAACATCGGCGTATTTTATTTTCGTTTTATTTTTCTAATTGAAACCCTTCACTGCTGTATTACAAAAGTAACAATCCTCTTTTGATTGAGCTCTTCGCCATACTGCTGGTGTTATAAATTTGAGGACTTTGCTATTTTTAGTTGTCTTCCACCGACTTAGCATAGAAAAACAAGCGCATGTTGTATCCTCGTCAAGGACCTCCCTACCAAAGCATTTGTTATATATTTTTAGTCGTATCTAAAATCTCCTTACGCCATTTCGCTACTTCAAATTTACCACAAACGTAACAAAAACCATTCGGGTTCTCATCACATTGATGCCTTCTTGTAGCCTCATACTTCTCAAAGGCCAAGTTGCTTTCCCTTGAGGAGCTACCGCGCATGATGATGACGCTTTCCCACCCTGACCAGCCGCCGAACTAGGTTTCCGAGCCCCTGCTTTGTAATATATTTCCTACCTATGCCCACCGTCACCACGTGGAGGTGCCCTGAATGCAGACATTTCTGGATCTACGTAAGTGTGTTGTAGGACATTCTTATTTGACGCAGACTTAAATTGAACAATCATTTCGCCAACTTATTCAATTTTCTAAGTTATATTCGCGATTAATAGAAACTAGTGGTGGATAATGCCTTGTGAAAGCGGGACTTGTATTTCTTGCATCAAAATACATCATGTTAAGGTGTACAAGTTCTAGGTAATGCACATTTTAATCTGACGTAGACGTCAACTGGGTAACAATTTTCTCATTTTATGTGGTTTTTAAGGTTATTTTTGCAATTTACTAAAAACTGGTCAGTTATGGAGCTAAACAGACATTGAATTCGTGTTCAGCACGTCAAAATACATAAAAACTACTATATGGGGTCCCAAAAGCAGACCACTTTTTGTTTTTGTGTGGCTGTGTAATAAATACAGTGTCATTCAAAAAAAAGGAACACTCAATAACTTTTATCTTGCGATTGACAAAACAACGGTTAAACAGTTCGTTGTCTATGAGCATGTGTGTTGTTTGGTGGCACTTTCAAATTTCTTTTTTGCATTTTAGGTTAAACTGGAAATGAACACAACTTTGGTTTTTTAAATGACACCCTGTATTTTTTGTTGCATGTTTTGATTCTGCTTGTTTTTCTCATTTTGCACATATAAAATTTTATAGGTATTGCATAAGAATGTTTAGAGCAAACTAAATCCCACAAAAAGTGTTCAAGACAGCTGTTGTCTACATGTATCGTAAAACAACTGACAGACTTTTAAAAAGAAAAACGCTATGGTCATGGAAAACAAAACTTCAAATCTGGCAAAATTATTGTTTATCTGTAAAATCTCAAATTTGACGAAATTTATTAATTCAACGTCATTGTTATTACACACCCTAACGTGAATTAATAAATTTCGTCAAATTTGCGATTTTACAGATAAACAATAATTCTGTCAGGTTTGAAATTTTGTTTTCCATGGCCATAGCGTTTTTGCTTTTTAAAAGGCTGTCTGTTGTTTTACGATACATGTAGACAACAGCTGTCTGAACACTTACAAACTTTATGTGAGATTTAGAGCAAAACATTCTTCTGCAACATTTATAAAATTTTATATGTACAGAATGACAAAAACATGGAGAATCAAAAAATGTTACAAAAAATACAAGGTTTAATCGAAAATGCAAAAAAGAAATTGAAAGTGCCACTAAATAGCACACATGCTCATAGACTACACACTATTTAACTGTTCTTTTGTCAATTGTAAGATAAAAAAGTTATTGAGTGTTCTCTTCTTTTTAAATGACACTGTATATTCAACAGGAGACAACAATCTAGGCCGCCTCTTTTTTCTCGGTCGACGTTTTCTTAATTCTAAGCTAAGCTATGTTTAGTATTTATCATAGCTGAATTGAACTTATGCAATTTAAACAAAAACATCGGGAAATGAAAAGCATAGCCACAACGAACTCCGTTTTGTTACCTTTTTTTCAAATTTCGGCGGCCATGTTCCCTAATAGATATTAAAAAAAGAAGACCTAGTCGTCTTTAGGTTTTAATGTAGAATTTAAATTTGAAGTCAAAATTTCAAAATTTAAAAAATGCGGACAGACAGACACACAGACTTAAGTTAAGCCTAACACTGCTTTTCATCTTTAATATAGAAGACTTAAAAGTCATCTTATTAATCTTCTTCACTTTTACTTTGTGAAACTCCATGTTAGTGATAAATCACAATAAAACAAATTCCCGGGACAATTCCACTTTATACAGGGTCGCTAAAAAGTATGGAAACACGCTACCCCCGCAGAAACGGTAAGAGCTAAACAAATGAAATTTGGAGAGCTTAAAGTAGGTATTTTTTGCCATGTTTTGTGAAGGCAATTAAAAACAAATTTTCAATTGTTTTTTATTGTATGGCCGCCATATTGGATTTATTTGAATGGAACACCCTGTATATGATCCCATATTTGAATAGAGATTTTCAAGACAAACTCAGTGATATAAGGGTTGCTATACTTATCTTGAAAGGTTTTGGAGATAATCGCAAAGTATGGAAACACGCTGCTCCTGCAAAAACAGTAAGAGATAGACCAATGAAATTTGAAGATCTTAAAGTAGACATTGTTTGCCATGTTTTGCGAAGAGAGTTAAGAGCAAATCTTCAACTGTTTTTTCGTACGGCCGCCATCTTGAATTTCTTTAAATGGATCACCCTGTATATGACCCAATATCTCGATAGAGATTTTAAAGGCGAATTCAATAATATAAGGGTTGCTATACTTATCTTGAAAGGTTTTGGAGGTAATCGCTATTCTTTTGCCAAGGTTTTCTTAACTTCAAGGACGGATTCGTAATGCAAGTAGTTCCTCCAGATTATTTGCAAAATTTCTTACGAATATTTCAGAAGAGATTGTTTCATTACCAAGAAGTTAACGCAGCGCATTTTGAACACTTGTTATAAAATTATATTGTGTTTTTGTTAATATCAATTCGCCACTATTTGTATTATTGTTCTAGCATCGATCCTTTATTTTAAATAAGTAGGCTAAGGGCAAAATTTTTACATGTTTCTTTTACTTTAATTACTTATAAAATAATCGCACATCATTTTTTTAGAGTTCCATTGCCTTTGCTGTTTCAAGGGTAACTCGATTTTGATAAAAATTAATAGTAAAATCCTTGACAAAAGAATAGCGATTCTCTCCAAAACCTTTCAAGATAAGTATAACAACCCTTATATCATTGAATTTGTCTTGAAAATCTCTATCCAAATACGGTGTCATATACAGGGTGTTCCATTTAAAAAAACCCAATATAGCGGCCGTACGAAAAAACAATTGAAGATTTGTGTTTAATTGCCTTCACAAAACATGGCAAAATATACCTACTTTAAAATCCCCAAATTTCATTTGTCTATCTCTTAGCGTTTCTGCGGGGGTAGCGTGTTTCCATACTTTTTAGCGACCCTGTATATTAATAGCATTACTTTATTTGTCTGATGGATTGCGATATAACATATCATTGTCAAAAGCAATAAACAACAAGTGCTCATGGTAACCAGTTAACTTGATCTAGATTCAACCAAAAATTATGATCTTCAGTCTTCACCCAACACTTGGAGCTAACTTGATTTTATAACGTCAATCTATCTGCTCATTCGTTGTGTTTGTGTTTGTAAATTTCAAATGTTTTCAAAAAATCTAGTTGGTATGTATCGTTACAAAGTGTAATGTGGTTGTTTGTGGTCATAGAGTAATTGTGTTCTATTAAGTGCTTTGAATAATTCGATTTGTCTGGTTTGTAATAGCGTACGTGTTCTTTGTATTTAACATCGAAATCTGTAAGTGTTTGATCGATGTATGCAGATCTGCAAAATGAGCAGTTTAATTTGTGAGCTCATTATTTCATCAAATTTTACGCTGTGTCATTAGCATTCGATAAAGTTTTTAAGATATTGGTATTGGTTTGTGTTAAAATTCTAATAATCTCCAAAAGTTTTCCAATGCATGATGTGAATAAGTATTTAATGTTCTGGATAAGGTATTACTGGGTAAACTTTTTGAATGTCTTGTTTGTACTATTTGTGCTTGATTGTTCGAAGTATAGCCGTTGTTTTGTGCTATTTGTTTTATGATAGATAATTCTTTACTTAGGTTAATTCCATTTAATGGAAGTATCAGTGCTCGGTGTATTAATGAATTGTATGCAGCTAATTTGTGAGTTTTATGGTGGGACGAGTCATATGAAATAGTAATATCTGATTGTGTTTGTTTTCGGTGTTCAAAAATTCTGAATTTGTTTTGTGTATTGATTTTGATGTTTAGGTCTAAAAAGTTAATGAATCTGCTTTGTTCTGTCTTTATTATAAATTTCATTTAATTATCAATTAATGCAAAACATGTTGGAATCTTCTGAATTATTCATAAAGATGTTGGTCAAAAGTGGAGAAATTAGACTGCCCGCAGGTAAACCCTCTTTTTGGATTATTATTTTACTTTCGGAAAGAAGATTATCTTCAAAAGGAGGATTTACCTACGGACAGACTAATTTCTTTATTGTGGTTAGGGAAATCAAGCTACCTCGTGAAAAATCAAGTAATTAATCTTAAAATAGATCTTATCTCATCACATTCTAACAAAAACCCCATTCAGGTTACATTTGTTTGATTAATAGGAACTAAAGCAAATAAAAAGATTATTTACATTAAAAACAATAAACCTTGATTTGAAAACAATAAGAACGAAAAGAATGCAACAAAACATTATCTCTTCTTTCATTTAAATTACATCACTTTCTTTTGCAAGAAACGAAGAGTTTCGTGACCTCATAAATTTCCTGCGTGTCTAACTTATTGACTGGTATTTCATACTATTACGAGGAAGATTTGGCAAAAAATTAGGTTTCCGGCAGACGCTATTGTTTAAACGATAAGAGGAAACATTGAATTTCGAAATCCAAATAAAGAAATGAAACAGAAATGCAAACGGTAAAAAAAGATGTATACAGATAAGATTTCATTTGTTTTGCATATGTACATATTATTAATTTTATGAGAGATTTATTTCGAGTATCTTCTAGAAGATTGAAAATTGAATAGAACACTTGCATGTTTACTAAATAATAATAAAATTACATTCAGTTTATCCATGTCCCTTCTTTTATAAATTGAGATATGCATGAAATAATTTCCAGCAAATCTAATTTATTACTTCTTTAACACATTTACCACGAGCTAACCTACTAATTTTATATGTTTCTTTTTTATAATTTAATATTCACGTTGGAAATTCATTAATATAACCAATAAATAATGTTAATTACAAGTTCAATTATGTGTGTTTTGAGGGTACACATCTTTTACTAGCTCTGGGTATTGATTGACTGGGTTTCATTGGGAAAGTAGTAATAATTCGCTTTGAATATTTTACATACCGTTAGGTAGTATAGTATGTAGCTTCGTATGAGTAGGAATGTCTAATTTCTTAATATTTTTAGTTTGTTTATTATTGGTATTAAGTTGATTCTTCCTTTCAAAAGAAAGTGTAAGTCAACGTTCTTTAATGAAAATGCAGTTAATAGGGTCAACACTAATCTTACTATACTGTTCATAATTCTGTTTTCTTCCTTCAACTTTACATATTAGTACTATTATAGAATAGAAAATCTTATAACTAGAATAGCAATCTTCTTATTTAATATTAATAATTAATATTAATATTATTTAGAGTATAGACAATTTTACGGAAAGATTCAGACAGGTGTGAAAAAAGAACATACCATGCCTTGAAAAAACACAAGTAAAAGGGTTCAATTCAAGATCTGACCTGTTATCGCCATTTAGAGTTGAGTAATTAAAATTAAATAGCTTTCTAGTGAGAGATTAAATCAAACCTAATTTCAAATTATAAAAACCTCCACTGCAAGTAATTAAATAGGGCTATCATCCGTAAGTACTGGGTTTTCCAAAACAATATTGTTCCTTGCGTAGGCTTATTTTGTACTCTTATTATGACAAGTTTGTAATCAATTTTGCAAACTGTTCATTACAGTTATTATAAAAATTTATACATATTAGTTCCGATAGAAGTAACAGAAAACGAGTACAATATAAAAGCATGGATGCAGTTTTGGGCGCCACTACGAATAATGAATTTGAAATGATGTGATACTTTACAATTTTAGGAGTCATAAGAAGTTTTTTGCACTTGGCACCTTTAGGTCCTTTCTGCATCGAAACAGCCTTAAACAGGTATTGGTTTTGTTGTTCTATAGCGATTCTCTTTTTTAACCTTTCATTAATCTCCTTAAGAAAATTAAACACGGGCACGGGTGGGGCTTTGCTTATCTGCGGTTGCTCTGATATTCGTCGACATTCATTAAGAGAGCTATATATGTACGAACACGTTTCGGGCACGTCTGACTTTATTCCATTAACCTTCTTAGGAGACCTTAAGATAATAATACATTCTTTGTATTATTAATTCTAATAGTTAATTATTTTAATTAAAGTTTAATGTAAAACAGTGTTTTATACTGGTGTGATTACCATAAATAAATAAATAAATAGGAATACGGACCTTGAATCTTCTTAGAAGAGATAAATGAGAACACGAATCGAATTTCTGATTTTACTTAAGAAAGGTAAATACGAACATTAGTCGGGTTTTGTCTTCAATTAATCCTTCAAAGGATCAGATATAGTTCAAGGAGGCCTATTCAGATGATAAAATAATTCTATTTAACTATACCTTAGATTCCCGTTCTAATAAGTGGGATCACTCTTTGCTAAAAGAGCATCACTATCAGCTTAGGTGCTGATGATTGAATATTGGATGACTAAACGAACAGACGAAACGTGGTGGAAGGAGTTTCAGTGACAGCAATAGGAGTGGTGGAGGCACCTTATCAGTACGTTTTCAGTCTTCCGCTAATTCTTGATACTAAACTGGTGAACTCCGTTGCCTTCTTAGAACTCTAAACGTTCTAGTTTCTCTCGGATAATAGGTAGAGTTAGACCTAATTAAATTTAAACCATGGAGCAGTATTCATTTGAAGAATTTGCAGATGTGCACCTGGTGCATGGCAAAGGTCGATGTAACAGCTAAACAATATCCCGGCTTTACCAACAGCGTCTTCTCTTGCTTCGACTAGGGCTGGGTAATATTCAGATTTCCATATTGAATATCGATGTTAGAAAAATATCGATATTATTCAATATATCGTTCAAGCGATAAAATATCGACGTATTCGATATATCTATCAAGCGATAAAATATCGAGGTATTCGATATATCCATCAAGTAATAATAATCGGCAGGATTTGATATCAATATATTGATGTAACAGCAAAATAATGAGATGTCGATATTTTATCAACAGATACATTGATACCAATCGATTTAAATTCAGATTCTAGAGCGGAAATGTATATACATTGAATTATTTTCATTTTAACAACGTAATGGCATTCAGTTTGGTTATCCATTTGCAATACAGTATTATTTATACTTATCGTTAATTAAGGCTTTTTATGAGATTACCTATTACCTTATTTATTTTGGCATTACTCTTTTTAACATGGCATCGAATTTTGGGAATTTATGTAAATTGCGGAAAGGTACCCATTGTGATAATTTAATACAAAGGCTTATATATTCCGCTTTCTCTAGAAATTTTGCTACGTGTTGGGGGCAAGATCACGAAAGAGTAGCAATTCAGAAACTTCAAGATGTGCATAATACAAAGTCGAAAGAGTGGGCTTTCTATAGATACAGGACACAGTTTTTTGGCAGCATCTCCCGATGGCTTAATTGAAGAGAATGGGATTATTGAAGTAAAATCTCCTGCAAATATTGCAAAGTCTACTGTTTTTGAAGGAAAGTAAATTTTGTAAGTGAAAGTAATGAAGAGATTAAACTGAAACTAACTCATAGTTAACCATTACTATCAGATCCAGGGCCAGTTGCATATAACAAACTGTAAATACTGTATGTTTATAGTGCGGACTCCTCAAGAATTTAAGTGCCAAAATGTTTACCGAGATGATAATTTTTGGCAAACAAAGATGTGTGAACAATTAGTAACTTTTTTCAATCTATGTTTTCAGCATCCATAAACGATACCCATAAAAGATCTTTGTTTCTAATAATGCACACATATTCTGTAAGAATTGTACAATTTATGAATCTTTTTGTATTAATCGCCATGTGATATCTAATATGAGGCGTGAAGAATTATGCTGGTAGAAAGATAGAAATTCCATTTTTCAAAGCAATACAACAGAACGTCGACTATCCGTGTTAATTAGAGCGACCCTTAACACGAATAAAGGAAAAAACAAGCATAATCTAAAGTAGTATTGGTCTCAAAACAAACTAGAAGTCTGGCTGACTACTATCATTGTAAAATATACTTGTTTTTCCTAATGCCAAAACAAATGACAAAAATCAGTTTTGATTTTACAAAATTAAAGTGTACTAGTTTATTTTAAAACCACTAGTATCTACACGAATTTTAGGTTACTACAAATATCGATGTAATATCCGATATTTAAATTGGCTATTACATGCGGATATATATAGGAATATCGATGTACAGCGATATATCGATATTTTCAGAAAATATCATCCCTAGTCGATATATCGATATTTTTATCAATAATTCGATAAAATTTTCCAGCGCTAGCGTTGACAACTGTATTTTACACGTTTCTCTTTCAAGTTGGTGCTTGTCAATGTTTGATATAAACATCTAGTTTTGAAAAAGTTCTCAGAAAAGTTGAAGATGCTTGAATAAAGCTTATACCCATTTCATAAACAGAAAGTTCAAAGTCTTGGGTCAGCTGCAGTTTTTGGAATGCAGTTTATTAAGACTTTACATCGTTGGTATTATTTACGGACGTTTAACAGCCACGTGTCGCTCATTACTAACACAAGTTGTCGGTCAACATCTGAGATGGTGTCGTTTATCATCATTTGATTGGTCCTCATATATTTCCATCACGTTTGAACGATCCATTGCATTTCGATTTCTTATAGAACACACTTCCGCAGTTGCTAGAAGAGATAGGTGGTTTCAACATGACGGCGCCTCGGCACATTTCAGTTAACAGGTTTGACAACATATCACCAATACTTTAGTGATAGGTGAATTGGAAGAGGGGCACGTGTTTTTTGGCCAGCACATTGCTCCAATTTGGCTTCATCGAGAATTTGATTTATTTATACTACTCCAGTGAATACTCGAGAAAAACTTATTGAGAGAATACTAAATACCTGCGATGAAACTCGAAACAACCTAGGAATTTCTGAAAGAATGAAGCAGGATGTAACAAACACCTACTTAGTAAAAGCGCCAAAAAATTGTTTCTTGTAATGAATAACAAAATATTGCTCTCATGAGTAAGATCTACGTCCCTGTGTTTTTCGTCAAAGTAAATAAACACTTTTTATTAAGTTATCACATTTGCAGTAGGTACTTTACTTGTTGCGAAGAATAAGGGATGATAATAATTATATTTCCAGCTGAACTATGTTTTCTACATGAAAAGCCATCACATTGAAACAAAAAATATTACTTGAGAAAATCAACTAATAGATTTTAGCCTGTAACCTTAGCTGTTGTCATAAGTATTTTCTTCATTATTTCAAAATGTAGATGCTTTCATTTCGGATCTTTTAGTAAAGTTTCTTTTCTCACATACTGCGTAGAAAATATTTAATAAGTTTCATTTTCAAGTCAAATGTAAACAAACAAAAATTCATTATAATAATGTTTGAATATTCAAAATAAAAACCGGAATGGTCTATTAATTACCACGAATTCCACGGCGTGCTTTCACTACGTGTATATACTCTAGAGGCAATACACAACAACGAAATGTTCTTCATGGGTGTGTCAAGTATACGAAAACGTTGAAGATGTCATCTTTAGTATTAATATACATCATAAAAATCTTCGTTTAATACATTTTACGATTATCACAATCTAACTATAATGTGTGTTAACTATATACGAAGTGATAATAAAATGACTTATTTCAACAGTTATTAGTTTAGAGAAAAGATACTTTTATTTTTTATTGCTTCTAGTTTATTATAAATATACCGCACGAATTCATTTAACTTTATAAGTGGAAAACATTCTATTTTCACTCATTATGTGGTTATGCTCCTTCTGTCACATTTTTAACATAAATATTTATGTCTCTATTTTATTAAATATAATTAATTCTAACATACATATACATATATTGCTGATTTATCGAAAAAGCAAAGACATCAGGTAGCCTGATGGTAAACTAATATAATACTACCTGTTATGGAATTCTTTTACCTATTTAGTTTTTGCAAACTGGAATATTTCAATTGTTCTATTATAACCACAGAAATCTAATCTTTATCGTTACTCACAGTCAGATAAGCAAGTGACGATTCACTTCATTGAAAACTAGAACATTAATACTTCAAGTTTTACAGGCAGAAGTTTATAGTAAAAATGAAATTTTTATTTTGGGTTCTAACGTAAGAAAGTATTAGCTAAAAGTTTTCCTGCAAAATGCGTATTTTCCTCAAATTTGAATTTTAAATTGAATTACAAACTTGTGGTTTACAATCTTAAAACTTCCGTTCAATAATTGCAAGTTTTCGGGCCTTTAAGTATATGGTAGGTTAAATATAGCAATGCAAAGGATTTTATAACTTTTGTAAACTTGAATATTTTTATGTTATTTCCTTCTTTTTTGCCAAAACGTGTTGCATCAATTTTGTGGCCTTTTGTATATGACTTCAAATGAAAGGAATCTATTACTTGTTTCCGGATTACCGTTTATATCCTAAACTAAAAGGAATTTATTTTATCAGCATACAAAAATTCATTAACATAATTTGGTTACTAATTCGACCTCTCTGTATGAAATATCTTTGAAATTACTTAATTAGCTAAAATGCTTGCTTTTGTAATGTTCGTAAAATCCCTTGTGGAATACTATAAATTTTTTCCAAAGAATCCTTGTATAGTAAAATACTAAATCGACGGATATTTGATTTGTAATGTTTACTTAATAACTTTCTGACCGGTTAATAATCTTAAGGGAATTATTCTATTAAACAAAATACAACTAGAAAAGTGATACTTAATGTAGTATTCGGTTTCTATTTACTGCTGCAGACTATACGTAGTAAATTCTATAAATGGATTTATTATGTTACAAATGATGATTTATCGTCTATATAATTATTATTATATCATAAATTCTTAATAATTAAAAGTTCAAGTTCCGCCACGACAAAAACGTGGCCTTAAGAGTCAAGGTGAAGCAGTAATGGCAAAAACTAGTTGTAAGGTTGATATATTGATGTTTATTGTTATTTAAATCATTAATTACAGAGACATCCTCTTACATCTAAGATAAAATTAGAGAAATGAATTCTATTTTACAACTACTTTTGATTATACAGGGTGTACTCTAGGGTGAATCGAAAAGACTAAATATTTTTTCGAATCGCTAGTACAAGTAGAAAACGTGTAAAAATATCAAAATCGGTTGATATCTTCTGGTCGCGCATCGCGACTACCAATCTGACTCATTTTATTTGTCTCTTATTCTTTCATTTCAATAGATGGTATTCGAAAGTCTGATTTCTGAGGGAAGTTGGGCATAATGGATCTTGATATAGCGTGGTTCTGATGTATTTATCTCTGGACTGAACTCCGCAGACTTTGCGTGATGATTCAGTTAGCAGCTTGACACATCGCGCAACTACCTGAGTATGACATGAGAATTTGTTAACATACCAGTTTAATACTGTGCCAGATTGTATTATGTGATGTTATGACATTGTCACTGATCCCCGCAACAAAGGAAGAGGAGATGTCTAGCAAGAACTTCAGTGTGTTACGAAGTTCCTGATCAACTTCCTGTTGATAACTGACTGTTTAACTTTTAAAATTCGCCGAAGTCTGAGTTCTCTGATGTTGAAGTCTTACATGCCTCTGTGATTTAAGATAAAAACAAGCAAGTATTTTACAGATGACCCTAAACGTATGTTCGAAGCAAACATCACGATATTTGCCAGAAAATTTGTTTATAAAATTAGAAACCCTTTCTTTGTCTATCCAGAAAATTTGCTTTTGGCTGAAAAATAGTTGAATTTTGTCAATTTTCGTGAACTTTAAAGGCGATGCGCAACCGAAAGATATCAACCGAAGTTTGATAATGTTTTTACACATTTCTTATCTGTACTAAAAACAACTTCTCCGCGCTATAGCGACTTAAAAAACAGTATTTATTTTTTTAGTGTACTCTGTAGCTGAGATACGTCGAATTCTAAGTTTCTGTTTCTTTTTCTTTCAATGTTACGTATCCCACCTACAGAGTACACTCTGTATAATTGAAAATAAATTAAGCATATCCTGAAGGCAATTCTCTACAACTTCTTTTATTTTTTATTTTTTTTTTAAATTTATTTAGTTAGAACTCCTTGCACAGGTATTCCAATTACGTAAGGAGCATCACATTACAATTCTTACAAATTTTACAATGGGGTCGTTTTCTAAAAAGGATTTATTGAAATCTAAACACATATTATCATTCTAGACAGGATATATAGTTAATATCCATTAACAGTTTTTTCCGTAATATGATAACTAAAGAGTTATAATGAAATAAAATAATTTTTTTACTAGTGACGTCATTCGTTAGTTGCCGGGTTTCTCCGCTTTGTCGATATCAACCAAAGATATTATAAGTATCTGTATTTTTTACGTCTGTTATTGACTATTGTTTTGTGGTTTAATGGTTAGCTTATTTGTATAAAACTTTGGAAATATAATATATACAGTGTGTCTAAGAAAAGGATGCACAGCATGGGGATCTTGGAAACGGTAAGAGATACATGATCAGTTAAATGGGATGAAAGTTGGCTATTCATAGGACCTTTTTGTTGGCGTTTGCAAAATCTAGATATCTTGAATAGTTTCAGAGATATTTAAAAAAAGTAGATTTCTCGATTTTTGTTATTATTTTTTCTTTCCTTTATTTGAAGAGGAATCGGAAAACTAAAACCACTTTTCTATTACCACTTTTTGTTCTCCATTAAAATACACTAACAAAATTTCTGTACAACGTTTCGGTTTCGAGTAACATCATCAACCTCATTTTTTTAAATAGGCGGAAAAACAATTGAAAATTGTTTTGAATAGCTCTTGTTGTCACGATTCCTATGATGTAAACATGTTATTTTGGTTTTGATTTTTTTGTGTTGAACACTGCTGTGATCAACTGTAATAATTGCTGTTCACCTTCAAAATTTTGGTTGAGCACATGATTCTTGACATAACCCCAGAGGAAAGAAATCTAACGGTGTTAGATCAGGGTACTGCAGAATGCATTAATTTATAGCATAAAAAATCAAAATAACTCTATTATGTTTACATCATTAGAATCGTGACAACAAGAGCTATTCAAAACAATTTTTAATTGTTTTTCTGCCTATTTAAAAAAATGAGGTTGATGATGGTTACTCGAGACCGAAACGTACAGGAATTTTGTTAGAGTATTTTAATAGAGAACAAAAAGTGGTAATAGAAAAGTGGTTTTAGTTTTCCGATATCTATTCAAATAAATAAAAGAAAAAATAATAACGAAAATCAAGAAATCTGTTTTTTTTTAAATATCTCTGAAACTATTTAAGATATCTAGATTTTGCAAACGCCAACAAAAAGACCCTATAAATAGCCAACTTTCATCCCATTTAACCGATCATGTATCTCTTACCGTTTCCAAGATCCCCATGCTGTGCATCCTTTTCTTAGACACACTGTATATATTATATTTCCAAAGTTTTATACAAATAAGCTAACCATTAAACCACAAAACAATAGTCAATAACAGACGTAAAAAATACAGATACTTATAATATCTTTGGTTGATATCGACAAAGCGGAGAAACCCGGCAACTAACGAATGACAGCAAAGACACAACAACGTAATTAGGACGTCGTCAGTTCTACTATCTGTAGAGATCGTCTACCACCGCACTGTGACGTCACTAGTAAAAAAATTATTTTATTTCATTAGAACTCTTTAGTTATCATATTACGGAAAAAACTGTTAATGGATATTAACTATATATCCTGTCTAGAATGATAATATGTGTTTAGATTTCAATAAATCCTTTTTAGAAAACGACCCCATTGTAAAATTTGTAAGAATTGTAATGTGATGCTCCTTACGTAATTGGAATACCTGTGCATGGAGTATCTCTTACCGTTTCCAAGATCCTCATGCTGTGCATCCTTATCTGGGACGCACTGTATAATAACATAATACCGCATAACCTTAACAATTTGAAAATTCAAACTGCTAAGCGCCTTCTATAATAAGCTTCTAATTGTAACCATCAAACCGACAGCATCCGCATCCGGTGCTCCACACTCAAGCGCTCCCGTTTTCAGCGTTGTCATATCATCAAAGACTTGTGACGTCACAGGAGTAGCGGAAAAAGTTTTTTTGAACTTTAAATTGAAAAAAATAGTGAAAATAGAAGCAGAAGAACTCTGAAAAAAAGTCAGCGTTAATTTAAATCGAAAGCAACCCAAATAAGCAAAAGTAATATTTTAGGAAACGACCCCATTTTAGGCAATTATGCTACACCCAACTGATACAAGATTAATGATTGAATTTCATAATGTCTAGAGCTATAGCAATAATATAAAGATATCTTTTTTGAAAATTGGTAAGGAATAATATACAGCAAAAATAATAACATATAACATAAGATAACTGTATAGACAAACGATCCGATAATAAAATTTTTGTAAATATAAAATATCATACAAAATTACAAGACATAGACTAAGTAAAATCTATAAAAACATCTGATTAATTACATACAAGAGGTATAACATTCAATAAATAAAGTGATAGCAAGAAAAAACAGGATTAATAAGGATTTTTGATAATTTGGCAAATAAGGACGAAGTAATCAAAAGTTAACATATCTGCACCTAACTTTAAAGGCCGATACCTTCGCAACTAAAACGAATTGTCCATAGGTTTCCTTTGAAAAATTATTTGTTTAATTACCAGATATTTACTCTATCTATCCATTTACACCTTATAGAAGTGTAGAACCACTTACGTTTTAATTCTTGCAAAGGGTAATTCGAATTCAAAGTACATCATTGAAATCTCACTTATTATTAGAGATAGAGCATAGAACTAAATCTGGTGCTTGTTTTTTGAATATTGATCACTGTTGTTAAAATGAAAAACGTTTACTATGGGTTTCCTTAGTGATAGATGTGTATATCTGGGCTGTAATTCCCTCAAATTTAACTACCTCTTACCTCCTCTTTCTAATATCTAAAATTTTTGGTTTTTTCTAAACTCCTATGACGAATGGTCTTGAAAACAACATGAAATTCTGCTTCCTGCCTGCAAATACTTAACAATTCCTGCTGTGATGCTGTCTGTATATTTTAAGTATTCTTCCTAATGTATTTAGCTTATCTAAAGTCAAGTGCTTTTGTGAGAAACGCATATTTTATTACTTTTTGAAGCTTTGGAACAAACGTTATCCTTTAGTAATTAAATTCCTATGAGAATATCTTTATCATGAACAGATCAAATTCAAGACTACAATACTACACTTAATGTTATTCCCACAGTCATTGCAATATCTGCAATTTGCCGTTATTGAATGTTGACTATTCGACCTTGATATTCTTACGCCAAGCTGCAGGACGAAAACTTGTGCATTTGGCTTGCAAATGCTTAGAACTTGCATGAAATGTTTTGTCCTTCATGCCACACAGCCTTCAGAATGTTGTCTTTTATCCGAGTTGCAATGGCCAATGCACAACCTTGTTATGGTTTGAACAGGTTTGAGTTTGCTTTTTCCTAAGGTTCAAAATTTGTTTTGTTATTTTCCTAATGGATATTTCTCGGATAAACTGACTGTTTTAGTGTCCTGTTCCAGTTTTCTGTCCATTACTAGAGCTATAAGTGTGCCAAACTGTATACTGTAGTGATTTTTTACTCCTGCAATATCCCCGCTTTTCTTTTCTTTCGATACCGTCACTAAATAGGGTTTTTATGTTTTTATTCTGTCTGTGTTTTAGCAGTAAGTAGTTTTGATTTGGTTAATTTAAGATTCTCTCTGGGAATCATTTCATAGGCCTTTTTAGTTTGAATTCTATAAACAGCTGTTTGGGATTCAAACTCTACCACCAAGTGTAAAGCTAGCTAATATGGTTATTGTGTTGCACATTCAGTTTTATCATAAAAACGATTTGTAGCTCAAAGGCTCGCTTTGCTTGTCTTCTGAAGGGGGGTCTGAAGATTGTTTGATGTTTAAAATGTTGTACCTTAGTTAAATGCTTCTCAAAAAGACTGTTTAAGGAAAGATAAATGCGATTCTATGAAGAAAGCAAAAGAGACAATATATCGTTGAGCTGAGAAGTTTATACAAGAAAAAATTCGTTTACGTAAACGATAATAAAACTAACGCTAAAAAGAAATAATAAAAGTTCTTAATTATATAATTCCGCATATTAATTTACTTCGTAAACCTTCATATAACAAATGCAAATGAGTCTATCCTATGGAATCTTGGAGGTTGTCTTATTTAGATGCGGAATGATTATTGTATTGTTTGCACACCCAGTCTCTATAGCATCTAAGGTTTTTATCTCTTCCTATATTTTAAATTATTCCGCGTTAAAGTTTAGCATTGAAAGAAGTTTTTAGATTGGCGTATTACATACACTCACCCTTTCTTCCTTAATTAAACTAAAAATAAACTAAAACGTTTACAAAGAAAAAATTAGACGAACATTACTAATTATGATAGTTTCTAAGAATTCGCTTTATATTTATCACAAACATGTAATAAAAGTAGGGTACAAAAAGTATTAACTTTGAGAAAGATTCACGGCAAAAAATACAGAAAATTAGGCGTTTTGGTGGGAAAATATTCAAGACTTTCCTTGAACACATTGTTAAACGACATTCATAATCTTCATTAAAACAATCCGAGATGATTCTAAAATCTCTTTAATACCTGCATAGTTTGTAATAATAGAGATAAATCTTCATCAATCAAAATGATTAAGTAATTAAAGTATTTTATGATAATAATTAAACAATAATTAGTACATCGTAATACTACCTTACGTATGTATTCATTAATAAAGGACTTTGTTGTAACACTGCTTTGTTATCTTATTAATCTTGCTTTCTATTAAAACAAATTTTTCTAATTGTAAGATATGGTAGACTATAATGGTTCGTATTACGACCTTATACATCAATTATATGTAATTTGAATTTACGTAATCAGAAAGAATACGTACATAGACATGATAAAACAATATCATTCTAGTACCTAAAATGCTATGCATAACAACAGTTGTAACTTAACAGTTTTGTAATGTTATGGTTTTTAATTACGTTTTAAAATGGATATCTAAGTTATTATTATTTTAAAATTAACAACTATAGACACACAGTAATTATAATGTGAATGACGTAAGATATAAATGTATCTTGTTTTAAACTTTTAAATTTTAATGATTTTATTTACTCAGAGTATGCGTAAAACTTAAAATTAGTACGTGTGAGATTTAATAATCTGTTTAAATTAAAACAATTTTTAAATAATAGCTGCGTGTTGCGTGCGTCGTTTCATTTTTGGATGATACCAATTGAATAGTGATTTGAGATTTAATTATTCTGGGCTTAATTCCCACAAGAAATTCTTTCACTTAAAATTTTCTTGTTAGGTAACGCATCTTTTACAAAATGAAAGATATTTTCTCCACTTTACAAAACTAGACTTTTACAACTCTTCCTTTAGTTATTTTACTGAAAGATTTTAATTTCTTGTATGAAAATAAATGTTGCTGATGTTATTTTTGCATAAATTTCATGATTGGTTTGGAATTCTGTTTATTTGCTTTTCTTAATTTTCTTCTTCTTACCATTTTCAGAAAATAGACCAGGGGGAGAGGGGTTTTGAGGGTCTAATTCTAATTCTACCTACATTTTCTACGATTTCGATTAATATGCTGCTACTATACTACTAAAATTATTGTGACTTACCTACCCACTGAAAAAATTTTGTCTACGTCCTTGGTGTGTATTACCACTATTTTCGATTTTCTCTTGTTGCTATAATGACTATAATTCATCTGTAGACTGTCACTATGGAATTAATTGTAAGCTGAACTCCAAGCAAGAAATCTCTCTAATACTATTCTTTGTGTATAGATTGCTTATTATTACATAATATATTGAATGTATGAAATGTGTACATTAAAATAAAGTTGAAGAACCGTAGAAAACATTTCCACAAATCTGAAATTTTAGATGTAAATTAGAAATTTGTTACAGTACTTTCTGAAATTGTTGGGCTTAAGCCATGTACACATTAAGCGTGCTGATCTGCGCCAAACCGCGTGGAACTGCACAAACTGTTTACGATCGTTTGATTTGGATAGCAAAACGCGTGCAAATGCACAGTTTGTGCAGCTTGTCGATGCGTTAAAGGAAAATGCACTTTCACTTTGAACGGCTGTTTAGTTTCATTTTAAAAGTTGACCGTTTCTGGTCGCATGAAAGAATTGGAAAACATATTGTTTGTACAGAAACAAACCGCAGCTCTAACTTCCGCTTTTTTTTCTTCTTCAAAAGTTGGTAAATTACAAAAGATGCAGTACTTGCAATCACTCTTGCATTGTAACGATTGTAATTATTCGCGGTTAACGTTGGCGAACTAACTGGAACATGATCACACACAATTTAAATGATTTTGGGCGAACACAAATTTTTGGTTCTGCGTTGTTCCGTGGGGTTAGGTGTTGTGAGACGCGGTTCGATGCAGCTCGGAGCGCTTGGTGTGTACATAGTTTTAGACCATTGCAGTTTCGTTTAAGGAACCAAACTTGCGGCACTACGTAACTTTTTGTATGAAACAAAAATCATCTTGAACGTGCAAATGTCCTTCTGTGCAACTCCTCAAATGTCATTGTTTTTTTTATACCAATTGGACTGAGATGTTTGATAAAATATATTTAATAGGGTTTTTCAAATATCTGCTTCTAATCCTCAATCCGAAGTGCTAGCTGGTTCTATGATGGTTGGCCGTTTCTAGTTAATTTTAATACGAACTGACAGCTGTTAGTGATATACTTGTTTTTTTCAACACCTCGGTTACTTTAGCTAGTAGTCGAGGAAATAAAGCAGAAAAAAGCCAAAGTAAAACAAAAACAATCGTCAAGATAGATTTTGATGCGGTTTGCGGTTTTATATATATATTGATACGTGATAAGGAGTGACTTCCGTTATGTAGACGGGGCGGCCTGACTTCCACACGAAGGAAAGGCGCTAAAAGCATTTTAAAACCATATATAGGCAGAGGGGAATATGCTTTATCCAGTTCTTAGAAGAGGGGAAACGATTTCTCATATTTAAATTTCTATATATACGCAATCGCGGAGGCCACGGACTCACTTCCATGGTGATGAAGTGGGGATGCTTGTATATAGTGACCGCTGCATCGTACTCACTTCCAGCGGGGTTGCCGCGTTAAACACCGACCTTTCTGTTGGAATGCGTAACTAATCGGTATCGTACAAACCGGTGGAGTGAGAATATTATTTTGATGTCTGAGAAAGCTGGTGATTCTAAGTGGGCATCCGTTTTGAAATAGGTCTTTGTCAAACAAATATATGACATTTTTAAATAGTTATTTCAATTAAATCAGTGTTTACAATATTTATTTTTAAGATTTACAGGTTACAACCTGAAATTTAAAAAATGCAAGTCAAATGAAAAGGTATCAATTATAACCTGATAGCATTAGTTGCAAAATACGTTAATAGCTAAACAAGTTACTTAATAACGCCTAATTATTTTTTAAAAATTATTATTAGCGGAATAAGTGTAAAAGTCATCATAAATGATGAACAAAGCGCATTTTTATAAAAAAGCAAGTAAAAATGCGCTTATGAAATGCAGTGTATTGAGAATAAAAGCTATACTAAAAATAAAATAATGTATTATAAAATCTGACAGACAGACAAATATGAGAACCTTTATTACAATGTAAATTAAACATTAAATTGGACAATATCACCATGATCTTTGTAAGCAACATGCATTTTATTTTCAAACTTTAGTAACCAAGATTTTGATAAAACTGGTATAGCTAAAGCAAATCTATACTCGATTAGCGACTTAAAACTAGGCAAGAGTTTATACTGATTCATAGAGCCTTTGTGATTTATCATTTAATAGAGTATTTGGAAACATAAACGTTACATGTAACGTTATTTTCTGTTGTGACAGGGTCGAGTTAGTGACTTTACAGACAAAAAACGTTATGCACGTTATGACTAGTATTCTCCATTCGCTTTACATCCGCAATTATTTACAATTTTTCATTAGTAATTTTACATTTTCATATTGCAAATCTTGCGTGGGAACACTGCCAGTTTGAATTTGCAACAATTTCAAATTTGTAAATAAGTAACTCAAATACCATTATGGAGTTGACTAAGTGTTCTCGAGTTTTGCTTTCTACTAGGGTAGTACTATCTAGAAAGACAACTCCTGAAGTAAGAAACACCAAATTTTACTTACAGGCTTGCGTCCAAGATCCTTTTAGTAAAATGTTCTCATTCGTTGAAGGTACTTTGTGTTTCCGCTTGTAAATTTCGAACGCTTCCAAAACATCTTGTTTGTATTTATTATTACAAATATGTGAAGATTTAATGTAGTTGTTTGTGATCTTAGCATAATTTTGTTTTATTACGTGTTTGGCATAATTGGACTTTTCTGGGTGTTTGCGTTTTGTATACAACTTTAAAATTTCTAAGTATTTGGTCAATGTATACACAGTTACAAAATGAGCAGTTTAATTTGTAAATTCCGATTTTATGATATTGTGGGTTGCGTCTTTAGCATTTGATGGAGTTTTTAAGATGTTAGTGCTGGTTTTGAATGTTATTTTGTACTTGTTGTTTTGCTTAAAACCCTAGCAATCGTTTCTAAGGGTATTTCAAAGTACGGTATGGTTAAGTATTTAATGTCTTTGGATGATGTGTTAATTGGGTAAACCTTTTGAGTGGCTAGTTTGTAGTCCTTGTCCTTGATTAAAGCATAAAACAACGACTACACTTTGAACACGACTGATACTTTAATCAAACACAAAGATTGCAAATTAGCCATTCAAAAGGTTTATCCAATTAACACAAGGGTTTTAAGAAAATACATAGCTCAACAAAAAATATCATTCAAGACCAGCACCAACATTTTAAGAACCCTATCAGATGCTAAAGACGCAATACACTTTATCATGAAATTAGGAATTTACAAACTAAACTGTTCATTTTGTAGTTCTGTGTAGGGCTGTGCATAATAATCGATTATTTAGCACAAAAAATAAATAAAAAGCTGACGTTAAACTTTGTTTTGATGGCATGTTAGTAATGATGCCTATTTGGGTTTATTAAACTCGTTATAAATTATTTGATAGCCGATTATCTGCATTATAAATTGGGTACTGACTTGACGATTAGTCGATTATTATTTTGAATAATCGATTAATCAGCTATGCAACTATCCAATAATTCGATATCTAATAAGTAATCATTAGATTAGTTAAAAACTCATGCTCATTTAAATTTCTTTATTAACTTTAATGTAGTATTATTGACGTTTTATCTTAAATTAGCATCCGATTTCGGAAGTCACAACGTAAAAATGGAAGTCACAACGAATGTTGAGTATCTACTTCCGAAGTCACTTGATACACTTCACCAACATACCATATATATATAGCTGAAGGCGTGCGCGCATATAAGAAATTTTCTTGAAAACTATATTTTCTCTAGATGTTTTCGTTGTTATTTTCGAAGTGGCAGCATGCTATTACCCCGAAATCGACATGAAACACGTTTTTTTTTAAATTTCCCAGTGATTTTCCACGGGTTTTTCGCAATTTTCACTGCAACAGTAAACTGGTTCCAAACATGTCGACTACATCGAAAGCGAGATGAACTGCCACCTAAGAGCGGTTAAACATGAGAAAAATGAAGAAAATGGCAAAATTTTCCGATTTTCCATGGCCAGGATTGTTTTTCCGGGAAACTAATATCGAATTCGTGATCAGCAACCAAAAAAACCACCTAGGACCCATTTTCGAGTTAAAACTCAAAATTTTCACGAATACAAGAAAAACTATTCCAGAAATTAGGCTAAATTTTTCATTTTTCCACGGCTAGGTTTATTTTTCCGAAAAACTGATGCCGGATTCGTAATGAGCGACCCAAAAAACCTTCGAGGGAGAAAATCTGGCCCATTTTGGCTCATTTTATCGATTTTTTTTCAAAGTGCATCAAAGCGCATCCAAAAAGATGCATTTTCCTCTGTACAAATGCAGTAACAAAAACGTCAAAAAACTAAAAGGGAGCTCACAGAATCGATTGCCGCAAACCGCATCAAAATCCATCTTGACGACTTTTTTTTTGACCTTTTCTGCTTTATTTTGTCGACTATAATGATGAACTGCCCCCCGCTGTTAAATGTCCAAATGATTAAGGGAATTCAAAGAAAAAGAATTATTGTGGTAACTACAAATGAGATTTTATTTTTCAATACCTGAAGGACACGGATGCATTAACACGACTGCCGACTTTAGCATGATTAGTTCTTCAACTAAGCTGCCACTATTACGTTCTTTCACTGAGCAAAACTTCCATCAGCAGATACATGTTTTGCTATTGCAATTGCTCAAGGAAGAAGTCAAACAAAATCACTGGTAGGCAAATATGTGGACCTACAACTACCAGCCATACCTTGCTTCAAAACCCGAGTAAATCTGGAGAAACAGAACATCTCAGAATTTGACGAAAATAATTGAATAAACGTTCTGGCTTTACTCAATAAACAAAATGTTGGAATTTACTGTATGTTTCAAATTTGCAATCTTTGCAACACATCAAAAATATAAATACACGAAAACCTAAAATAAGATCTTAATCAATTAACTTAAGAAATAAACTCTTAGAAAATGAAAAATTACCTTTAGAGATTAAAACCAACTTTTTGGACCTTTAAGTAAAACTCTATTTGCAGAAATTGCATATTTACCTTTTACTGAGATTTGCAATGCACTTAAGTGAATGCAGTTTAAACAAGTTGAGCAACGATGCCATATCTTGCCCGCTTCGTTTTCGTAAGCTAGGGAGAACAGTGTAATTCAGTGGGTATGATAGTATTCTCTGCAAGGATGAAAGCAATGGATCAGTTTCTACTCTCTTCATTAAATTCACATTATCTATAACTACCATGGCAACCAAGTTTGTCCTTTTCCTTCTTGTTAAAAACTTCATTAGCTAATGAAAGGACAATAGAAACTGGACCATTGTTTTTTACAACAGATAATTATCTGATGTAGATCATATCAGACAAAATCTTCATAATAGACGGTCTTTTCACCCCTCCGGAAATCTTTTCCTTGAGCTTATTAGAAACCTGTCTGTGAAATGCTATAGATAGGCCCGCTAATCAATATAGACAGTCTGATGATCCATGAAAGAATGCTTATTGAAATGAACGAAGCCATACATAGATTTCGAATATTTTGGAATATTTTTTAGTAAAGTAAGCAGTTCTATTATTCAATAATTACTGACAACTAGTACTACTTAGACTTTTGTTATTTGTGCTGATTTTTTTATAGCATTCAATAAGGTTGATTAATCTTACTTTGCTTATTAAATTTTTACAGTTTTGATTTAGGATATCAAACAGTCAAACCGAATCTTAATAGTAATTATGTAGATATTAAGTTGCGGATATGTGAAGGCTCGATTCCCAAACGAATTCTGATTTCTCTGTATGCGTAACTGGTGATTTACTTCGATGATGCTTATCAGATCTTATTTGTAAAACAACACCTTGCGTGCCTGATGGCATACAAATCGGTATTATTCTCAACTACATCTGGAGATCCTCAAATCTCCAATCTGCCGTCTTCTACTATTTCTACTTTTAATAATGATATTTCTTAAAATATTACTAATTGTTATATGCCGATCTCATAATCTACCATAGACCTACTGAACGATACTAGGATCTGCAATCGGATTCTACACAGGGTGTATCGATAAGGTCTTATGTAAACTATATAGCGCTATTCCTTGGTCTATATAGTACACAAATTCTTAACCATAAAGTTCTTATATTTTAAACAGTCTTTTATCATGTTAAAGAAACGATCAACACAGCAACAATAGCATGATTCTCTAAAGCATTGGTGCAGGAAATCAAGCTGCCTTTTGATTAAAAGTCATTTTTATAAAATACCAAATTTCAAAGTAAACCCGATTCAAGGATTTTAAAAATCTGAACAAGCACGGTTGTACAAATCTAAAGGTTACACAATTCTTTTTCAGATTTTCAGTAAGCAGTAAGAAAAATTCTTTGTTAAAAAGTAAACCAAATTTGAAAAGTACAATACTCTGAGTACTAACTTTTTTCGACAAATAGCATTCTTCAGTATAAAACTTCAACAAATGTTTTGTGAAAGGGAAGATTCCTGTATACTTTATGTAAGACCTTTTTGGTACATCCTGTATAATATGTAGATGCACACAAGCAACTTTTATTTGAAACATTTTTTTAAAGCATGAGTTCTTCTCGAGATATTTCATCGTGTCAATTTAAGAAAATGAGATTGCAAACTTAACATTATCTCCTTACAACCTAAAACTGAGTGTAAGGACATAGGAATTATTTTTGAATCAAAAAAGTTGAATTTTAATGATCTTGTGTGTGCTCTTCTTGTTCGTATAAAAACTTAAGATTTTTATGCAATATTTCTAATGAATTTGAAACCATATGTAGCCTCTACTTACCCTGATAGAGGTTACGTTGATACTTACCCTCTAGATTTGTGTCGGTTGCGTTGGGCTTGAGTTAGGAGTAAGACAGTAACAAATAAGAACGCAAAATTTGGTAACTGGGTGTACAAAATTTAATAATCAGAAAATCAGATACACATGAATTATACATAACAAGAATATACTTAAGGGCCTTAGGTCAAAAAATAAAGTTTCTTTTATTATATTATACAGGTGACCCAACGAAAACAAAACAGACTGAATAACTCCCACGTAAATAATTTTTCGAGAAAGCGCAAAAACACGTCGATTTGCATTAGAAGGGGAGCATTTTTGAACATACAATTCGAATCCTGAACTTCAACCCTCTAGGGGGAGGGGGTGTCAACCCCTCAGAAATTTCTAATGGAGAGGAAATTCAAGTGGCACATTATTAAAAAGGCTTGTCAATTCTCCATATTGCCTCGTTTGAATTTTTAAATTCAGTAGATTTGTTTGGAAGATACAGGGTGTGAAATCTAAAACACAGAAGGCTCCATGATCTTCAGATTTCTACATTTGGCACTTGTTCTCGTTTAATTTGACAACCTTTTATTCACTCTAGACAAGTTTGTCATGTTTCGTTTTTGTTGTTGTAAACGAAGAAAAACTTACATTATGGGTTACTCGATTGCAGAAAGGATTGACATGATTGCACTTTTCTTTGAAAATAACAATAACAACAACAAACAACAAATCGTCCCCCCTAGAATTATCTTGTTCTATCTCTAATTTTCACTTTTTTAGACGTATCTACACCGTTTTCATTATAAAAAATCATTTGTTCTATATCCAGAAGCTTATAGAATTATTTTGATCCAGAAGAAAGCTTCCAGTAAATAAATATTCTATATCCCTTAAAAATTACTTGTCAGAATTATCTCATACTTCAAGTTTGCCTAGATAAACAAAATTAAAAACAAAACGTTCGAAAGTTTAAAAGACGATAACGTGAAGTGTATGTAGATAGCAAAGGAAATGTACGACAAACAAGATCTGTTAAGTTGAAAACCTGTCACTCAGAAAAAAGTGTTCAACTGTAAAACAAGAATTACAGATGAAGAACATCAAGTATTACATAAACATTTCTGAACGATGAACAAGTTAACAAAAAATTCTATTCACACAGTTATTTCTTCATAGTGAATGGTATAGAACTGCGTGTTTGCCAAGAGTATTTCCTTAATACTTTGGATATTAGCAAACAGCGGATTTATTATTGTTTTAAAACAAGACAAGACTATGGAACTGGAGTTCCTCTGGCTATAGTAGAACATGGTAAACACAGGAAGACGTCATAGCACAGGAAGAGAAGGATGCTGTTCGGCTACATATAAGATCATTCCCAGCAGTAGATTCACATTACGGTCGGAAGAAAACAAAAGAAGTATTTAGAAGCTGAATTGAACACCGGAAAAATGTACGTTCTACATAGGGAAACAACGGAAAATCCTGTAAAGTATCATTTATACACAGAGATCCTTAACAATGAATTTAACATTTCATTCCAGAAACCCAAAAAAAAAACTCTGTGATAATTGTGAACTTTTTAAAACATTAAGAAATCCTAGTAAAGAAGAAAGACTAATGCAAGAAGAACACATTCGAAGAAGACAAATTGGAAATGAAGAACGAAACAAGGACAGAAGTAGATATTTCGACGTTAAAGATGTTGGTATTATAATTTTTGACATGTAAAATGTCATTAGTTTACCAAAGGCCAACGTATCAAGTTTTTATTATATAACTAAATTATGTTGTTATAACTTAACAGCACATTTAGATAAAGCAAAAGTAGTTTATAGTGCCCTATGGC
The DNA here is from genome assembly GCA_011009095.1 of Ignelater luminosus. Taxonomy (NCBI): domain Eukaryota; kingdom Metazoa; phylum Arthropoda; class Insecta; order Coleoptera; family Elateridae; genus Ignelater; species Ignelater luminosus. The sequence goes on along the minus strand of VTPC01001447.1, from coordinate 77,609 downwards.
ATGAATGTATTTCCGGCAGAGGAACCGTACGCATTTCCAAGGTTCTCATTAAGATTTTGAAACAAGTAGTGGCCGATAATCGTAATCTAACCAAACTTATTCTCTGGTCTGATAATTGCGTGCAGCAAAACAGAAATTCAGTAATGAGTTTCTCTTTACAACCCTTTTTAAACTCTTGTGATAATCTATAAACTATAGAACAAAAGTTTGGAAAACCAGGCCTTAGTAATGTGCAAGAAATCGACGCACAGTGGTCGGAAACCAGAAAAAAAAGCGGCCAAAACTCTAAAAAATAATCTACACAGAATGAAATTTAAATATATTTATATTTACAACTAAACATTCAAAATATAGTATTCGTAATTAATTTATGCATATTACAATACATTGTGTTATAAATAATACTTGAAAGATAGTGCTTTTGCAGCATACATACGAAGACCAATTTCAACTATTGCTTTGAAAGTGTGTACCTCGCTAAATTACAAAAACATCAAAATTGTCTACTCTACTCACGAAATAGTCTTTCAAGTACTATGCAATATCCTAGTTATTACAATTTTATAGTATGATTTTAATGTAAAATTCAATGTTCAAAGTTAGCTCAACAAAGTCGAGAGTTTTTTAGTCATCTTGAAATTTGAAAATGTTATCCCCTGTGGTCCCCTGGGAATTTATGTTATAAGAAGAGAAACAACTTTATGTTTTTTAAAGAAGTAAAAATCAGCTGCGGAGACTTGCGGGCTCTTAAGCAATTTTAGAATAAAAAACGACTAACAACGGGCATGCACGAGATGTACCTCACCAATTTTTTTAAAACATGGTATATAAGTAGTGCGGGTCAAAACATTAGACACATGTTTTTTTGCATCGGCTGAGCCCGACATTAAGGGGCTGCAAGCCACTCTCGAAAATTTGGTAAATTTTATTTAAAGCCCTGTAACTTCCAAACGGTAGTAGATATCAAGATGGTTCAAGTAACAAAGTTTAATCACTTTTTATCCCCTATCTGGTGGTGCAAGCAGATTTTCTTAGGTTCACCTTCAGCTCCCACCCCCCGAAAACCGCCCCCTTTTTTATACATTTTATGTCTTCTTGCTGTTTTTTTTTGAGATACTTACTATGTAATTTTAAGAGGCAGGGATATTTTGGTTTCTTGAAATTCGCATTCGATCGACGAAAAGAGGTTTTCAAAAATTTGCCTTTTGACGAATTTTTATTTCCGTTTTTAATGTAAAATATGATGCAAGCTCGGCCGATACAAAAAAATACGTGTCAAATGTTTTGACCCGTCCTACTTATAATACGAAGTTTCAAAAAAATCGGTGAGGTACATCTCGTGCATGCCCCTTGTTATAAAAACTAAGTCGATATCATATATAATATAACTATCTCGAAAAGTATTTGAGATATCGAAATACCGATTATGTATCTGTAATCAGGAGAAAATTCTAAGTTGATTTCATATACAACATGTCCTGTAAAGTTATGGCAATAGACCAACAGATAGACGGAATGTACAAATTCAGATACGAAATTTTTTAAATTTCGTTGATAAAACAAATAAATAAATAAAATAATTTCCATTTCTTACATCATTTTGGATAGCAGAGACGCCAATAACAGCTTATATACAAAATATTTAAGCAATTCTGAGAGTTATTTAGTTTTGACCGGTTTTTCGCCATTTCTGACCACTGTGCGACGCAACCCACAGTTGCAACGAAAAACATACTAAAAATATGGAGATCTGAAGCCTTTTATCTCTTCTACGTGCTTTATTATCTATTCCTAAAACACAGAAAGAGAATTTAAAATAATTCAAATAAAAAGAGAACATTACTTTGATTTTCAGATAACTTCGAAATAAATTGATTACAAAAGCATTCCCTATACCAGTGTCAAAAGTATTATTTATACCCTTGAATATTCAAGGTTTATACTAAGAACAGTCCCAATATTGAAAAGGAAAAGTCCAGAAAATAGTATTGTGAGCTTTGAAGAAGTACCCAAAGTTAAATATAACATTACACTATTAGATCTTAAACAAAAACATCTAACATAAATGATTGCTTTTATACCAAACGAAGTTGAAAAATTTTTCTTTAATAGTTTGCTGACAGGTTTGAATAAAAGCGAGATTGAAGAACAGAACTAAAATCAGAAAGAAAGGAAAGAATCCGATATAAGAAGAATGGAAGAAGAACATCATCCAAAGCAAATTGAGAAAGAAGAAGAAAGAAAAAAAATTAAGAAAATAATTCTGGGGTGACGAAATGCCAATTTTGCGTTTTTCCGAGAGATTATTTTCGTGGGAATTATTCAGTCTGTTTCGTTTTCGTTGGGCCACGCTGTATATCAATATCGATATTCAAATAAAAGATTTTGTCTGAACTAATCTTACTAATATAACTGTAATCTGTTAAATAATTGAAGTTATTATTAACCTAAAAATGTATACCTATCTCAAAATCTGAGTTTTGAGTCTTATTATTCCTTAGTAGTTTGACTAAACATAACTACATACATTTATTTTAAATAGAAAAATTAATAAACTCACATGCAGCCGTTACCAGTACTATATCACTACTTTCTCTTTCTTTTTCTTGAAGAACAAACGACACTGATAAAGGCACTTCTCATCTTATTATTTATATAATTATAATATTTTACTTTAAGACTACATAGCAAGGTTATGTTCAACTGGCAAATTGTTAATTGAAGAGTTATTAATTTAAATGTGTCTGCTATTTGGCTTTATTTGAAACTTCCTTCATTTCCATGCTATCAATAAATTCAAACAGTATCTCAGAGATTTATCTATATCTGGTAGGTATATCAAAGGGATCTTTTAAACCTATAAACAGACACGAAGTCGACTTAAGCAAGAGAAAAGCTGATATTTTCTATAAACGGAACTTTATGGATTAAAATAGAAGAAAATGATATAGAAAAGTTATAGATAACTTAATACAGAATGGAAAAAGGATATTTTCGTTAATTTTTTTTTGCTTTACCACAGGATAAAATCTAAAGACAGACTTTTCAAATGAAACGCCTAGCTAATTTAGATATCATTGAATATCTCCTTATAAACATTCTTTTTTGTGATTATGCATTGTTATTTTGTTGTTTCGGATTTTGCAAAATATCTTGCAATGACATCTGCTAATTTATTAATGTACATTAATAATTGCTTTTTCTCCAAATATTTGTTAAGCAATAGTTACTAAATCCATATGTTTTTATCATCTTATTAATTCTTGTATAATTTTGATTTCAGAGAGACATTTTGCTAATTGTTATGTGGTGATAATTATTAATATTATAACCCACACAAACATCTTTAATCTAATACCTACTATTGTTGGTTACCTTAAAATTCTCTGTGATATAATAATAGTTTACATTACTATCAATAAAGAACATATTATCAGTACGCTCAATATAATTAAAGAATCTGATAAGATGATAAAGAATGTCTTAACTTAAAAATATCGAGTGAAGTATAAAGATAATTGTGATAATGGTACAATAGGTCGTCTAGCAGATTGTGTGTGCTTCATATTCTCATTTTGTCGAAGAAAAGACTTGCTGAAAGTTATGATTTTTGTAATCGTTGTTTGACATTTTTTTTGAGTTAAATTTAAAAAATGTTTATAACACTGTTTACTATAACCACTAGTGCTGCAGTAACAACATGGATTGTTTTTTCTATAGTGGTTTATTTATGGCACTACCTTATTGAAGTCGTTTTAGGTAAGTATCAACTAATAAACCTTTAAAACAATAATTATACATAAAAATATTCTACAATGTGTATATTACTTAGTTTTTGTTTAAATTAAGATAAGATAATATGATTTAAACTTGTTACGAATTCTAAAATTCAAATTTTTTGCTATATGCTCATCATTTTGATATTCTAACTCAATCTAAAATCATAATTATCACAAAGAATAAAAAGGGAGATTTGTATATTTTCATATTTCTACAATTCCCTGTTATAATAGTCTCTAATTATTTGTTTGTAGAAGTAAACAAATTCATAAACGGTATACAAAATCATTCTTTAACAGCCTTTTAATGAACCTAACTTAACTGGTTAAGTACCGAAAATCATGTCTAATAATACTTTTAATAATCTTTAAACAAGGATTACATATGTAATTAATATGTTCCTACAAAAACAATTAAACCTTGAAAAAATTATAAGTGTTTTGACGATAAAATATTATTGGACAATTTAAATGCCTATCCCTGGCGCCTCTATATCTTTTATTATAATAGACACAATATGAAGTATCAAATTACAAATATCATCATCTTTAGTCATCTTCTTTAAATAACAATAGTTAAAGTTAATATTGCAGACTGTGGGCCAAATTTACATTATTTTGAGATTCCATCAATGACTAGAAATATTTTTATTCGAAAAATAAAAATGAAAAATTGAATAATGTTCTTTGGGAAAGAGATAATAATAGAATGTAGATAACAAAGTAGATAAAAATGTTGATAAAAACATAACAATTGGCAGTCATGCCCAACTTTTATCGATAGAAATAGATCTAACTTTTTATTCTTTCTTTAAATTTAGGTTTTCTTGAAAATTGCTATTTATATTTAAAAATGTATATAATGATAAACCCTAATAATCATCAAGAGCTAATACAAAAGATATACCAAACCAATTCTATAAAAACAGTTATACTAAATATTGAGAAAAACCTATTTTAGCCAAAAAAAAACATATTGAAACGAAAACAAAGCAAAAAGAAGAAAATCTAAACACAGAACATCAGATAATGAATATCAATGTTACATTAACTTTCTTTTTTATGTTAAATATGACATAAATCTTCCCGCTTTTACTGAAAACATTGAAACACATTAAGATACATGATCCCATCAAGCAAGGTGACGTCAGATTAATGTGATTAATTGGTATGTTTGGTCATCGATGATCAATCCGAGTAATTGACGTCATAAAGACGTTATCTTTGCTTTGTATTTACGTGACCTAATATGACGTCTGTATGACGTTATGTGTAGGTTATCAAATATTCTATTTTTTAGTATGATGCCCAAAAGACGTCTAGTTCATCATTGAATTAACATCCTGCCCATGTCTTTGAACTGCCCAATAAATCAGGTGAATTAGACGTTACTTTGCTTGCTGTGAGTGAAGTTAAAAAAGAATTATTTGTATCAATGTTTTTTTTCTTACTAGTTGTTCAAAACAATCCTATGTCTCTCCCTTGCGTCCATTGCTTGTAGTATGAAGTTTAGTCAGTTGTATCTGTTAAAAGTGTCAGTTGCCATTTTGGGCATGTATTGACTACTTTTAAAATACCTTCAAAGCAACCATAATTTCTTTAACTTGGCCATCAAAACGAGCTTTTTGTAAATGTTATTCTCAAACACACAAAAAGACAAACAACAGAGTAGGAGAATTGCACCCAGAGATCAAAGTAGCAAAAGCATCGAGTCTGGAGTAACGCTTACTGAAATTAAGAAAATATTAAAAAAGTACAATCGTTTCTCTGCAGTTTACTTCCGAAAGATGATTTCGCTTTATTATTATTATTTGTTATGCTTACAATTACCAAAATTATTAGCAAATATTACTTTATCTGTTTAGTTTATATCCAATTATTTAAGTGAAACTCATACAAGAAAGCTAAACATTATTTCATTTTGTTACAGATCTTCCAATAATAGGTCAGTCGCCATGCTCAGCACATGCAAGTTTGAAACTGCTCATCCAAAGAATAATTCAAGAAGCCATAGGTTTACCCACACTTAAGAAAGCTCAAGAACATCCGGGTGCTCCAGCTGAAAACACTAATCGAACGTATGAGGATTTACTTGCTACTGCTATTCTTAATAAAGTAAGATTTAGAATTTTTTTCTAAGAAAATAAATTAATGCTGAATCTGTCATTATTGTTTCATTAATGGGAATATTGGAAGCCAAAAAAGTTGCAAAACTGTTCATGGGAAATGATTTGTATATTTATTTGGAAGACATAATCTAATGGACAGTTCTTTTGTTACCCAAATTATCAATGATTTAGGTACTAGATATTTGCAAACAAAATAGATTCATAGATTCTTAAAATGTAGAGTTTATATTGTTGCTTTGGAAAAACATTTTAATGAAACAAGTTGTACGGTTTGCAACTTTAGTGATGTTTGAACTTTGCATTGAAACAACAATGAGAGATTCAGTCTGGGTAATATATTTAAATTAAAACTGCTTAAAAAAGTTATGTGTCAGCATTTTATTGCTACCTATTGAATGCGTTTCTATTTTGCCAAATGGGTTTTTTTTTAGAATAGTAACATTGAATGATATGATATACACCATTATGGCCATATAAATTCCATTTGATGCTATGCAGGTAGTTTTTTATTGGGATATCTTCAATTTTAGCCTTTTTATCCCATAAATAAATTCACTCATCAAAAACTTTACATTTCTACCATAGAGATATTATTCTGAAGATTGTATTGATTAAACGCCTTCGTAAAGCAGCAGTGATAGCAATCATACAAAAGATGTGATCTCAATAGCAGACAAGAAAAATCATAAAACTCATAAGAAGCCTTCAAGCACCTGCAGATATTTGCAAGAATTCGAAGCCCTGCAAAGATTTAAATGCCTGCACAAACCAGCGAGGGATCCAAATGAGAGAACTACTAGTAAATTGATCCAAAGTAAAACTAACTAGTTTGGATCAATGATTTTGTTGGAATTTCTGAATAAAAAATTGCAATCAAGCTACTGAGTGCCATTTATTCAAACAGGTCTCTTTGACTTTGAAGATCAATGGCCAATTAATCTACTTCATCTAGAGCTTCCAAAATTTAATGAAAAAATCTGATATCTGATGCTATATAATAATTTACAAAGCAAAAGCTCTAATTTGTGATCTTTGAACCGCAATGGTGGTGTTGCAGTCATGAGTTCCTTAACATGGAATGCAAGCAGATATAGGAATGAACAACTGATGAACTGAAATTTTTGGAGATCATGGATGAAAGGCATTTGAAGCTCTATTTGAACAAAAATTTTTTCTTTTTTTATTGTAAAAGTGTTTGTGACTTTCCCTTTTAAATGTAACTGACAAACCTTGCTCTCTGATCGCAAATCTGAAGTTACATCATTAATATTTACATAGTAGCTGCTATAGTAGTACTTGAGTTCAAAGGAACACAGGTGTGAAGTGCTTATGTTAGAGATAATATTTATTCCAAAAGATACTAATGTTCAATGTCAATATGTTTTAGTTAATTTCCTCCACTTTATTCCTATCTTTGACACTATTTTAGTCTTTTCGCCCATTGGTCTTTTAGTAAAGTCTCTTGTTTTTGACATTTTTACAGTTTTTAAAAATACTTACTGTTTCTTAACTTGAAACTAAAACTTGGGATCTAAGATGAGAAAACACCAAACCAATATTATAAGAAGAAAAGTGGTTGTGGCCAAATTACAAAAAATGACAAGATAATTAGATAAAATTGCAAAAAACTAGTATTAATATATTATAAAAACTAAAATGAAGATGTAAAGTAAGTCACACTAATAATGTATAATATTAATAAATATGAAGTTGAAAGGTCGTTCTCGTTAACATTCCACGCAAATGTTATTTATAAATTACCTTGCTTGTATTACTTTCTGTAATAAACCTCTTAACCCTTAATCTTTTTTAAGCAGTTTATTATCTGCCTATCAACTGGTATTCAGTAGCACAATCCTTAAATAAAACTACTTTTCTGTTGACCTATCAACCTGTATTAGTTAATGATTTACGTAAGAAGGTACTCAAGTTAGACAAATAACTACAGAAAATTGCAAATTACATTAGGTATAGATAGGAGAGTATAATTAGGAAACATTTTTACATAAGTCTTCACAATAGGTTTTAATTCTTACAGGCATGCCTCCATACATTTCCAGTATATTTCGCCCAACAATGGAAAATCGAGAACAATCTGAATATATAAAGCTGTTCTGCAGCAGAAGTACATCCTCCATAATATATTAAAATTAATATTCCATTATCTAACTCATTATTTTGTTGTATAAATAGTTTTTAATAAAAGCACCAACAATTACCTTATTTTGTATTTTTTCCCAATAAATTAGCAGAAAAAATAATCTTTTATCAGTTTTCATGATCACAACTGATCAGTTGCTTAGTTTCGAATGAGATTATAATATACCTACGTACATAAGTACCTGGTCATGTGATTTATAAAATATAAAGATATGTAGGTAAGAAAGATATTAACTTGATAACATCTAATAGAAAATCATAAATATATTTATGCATGCCAATTATGTTAGGAGAAAATGAAAATGTAACGTTTTTCAATTAGAGGAAAACTGTGTCTAGGTTCCTTAAGAAACATGGAATTTTCTTAATTTTCTCCTATGACCAAATATCAAAATCATATTAATGTATATTACAAGATGGCCAATTCTAAATTAGTATTCTAATCACTGAATACTCTTTGATAGGTCAACAAAATAATTCATATTTCCTAAAGGAAAATCACTCTCTTTATACCAAAACTGTTGCAGGTAATTCAAAATTATCAAGATGAACTTCCCACATCTTCTGCAAACAGTGTATCAAGTCGGATATCCCATTCTTCAAGGCAGAATGATAAAGAATATTTCTTTGGAGAAGAGACTTTAGATACAAAATGGAAAAATGGTAGTGCAGCTGCAGATGTTGACACAACATCTGTATCAAGTTTGGAAGAATGGGTTCGTAGTGATTCTAGTGTGGGATCAACAAAATATGTAGATCATATGTCCCTTACGGTAAGATATTAAACATTCTTATATTATTTTCTACATTTTAAGTTCTGGAATCTCATATTTTACTCATGCCACTCATACTGTTGCCGTGTCTCTCAGATTTCCTCAAAAATTAATAAATTTATACTTTAATATAAAATTTGACTGTACAATTTTAATAGGATCTAATTAACAAAATTTGCTAGATGTTAGACAAAACTTACAAAAAACTTCAAAATCATATCTGAAACAAATATATAACACAATGTCGTTGTGGATAATGTAAGTTGAATTAAGGTGTGATAGATTGATTAAATAACATACAATAACTGAACGATTTTATTTACTGAGAAAGTTCTAATACAGATAAAAAAATGATATAACCTTCAATAGATAAAAAAAGATAAAAAAAAATTAAATTCCGATGTGTTATTCATTTTTCTTTATTGAATTTATTAAGTAGATTGATTATTAGAAATTCACAAAAAAATTGTTAGATTCCATACATGATCAATAAGAAAATCTACTTGTCCATACCAACTTTGTCAACAACTCTAACAATTGAAATAAAATTTTCATCATCATTTTTTTAGGCTTGTGGCAGAAATAATTAATTACTGCTAGATATTAAGGTACTCTTCAGAATAAATTACTATTTATGCTATAGAAATTAGTCAATTCAGTGATCATGATAAAACCTTTCTGGTAACCTTATTAGTCATTTCCGTTTTGATAGTATTAAAAAAGCAAATATCAATCAATAACTAAAATCTCTCTTTACTCTATTAGATACACCAACGTATCGAAGAGGTATCATCATCAGACGATGATGTAGACATAGCAGAACCAGTCAAAAAAGATACCCTTGCAACAGAAAATGAAGGTTGGGAAGATAACTGGATGATGCAGAAACGTAAATTCGGCGGTACAGCATCACCAGTTCCTGTGCCAATGTTAGTGCCAAATCCCGCTATCGAGGCAAAAGTGCTCATTGGAGATAGAGATGCAGAAGATACCACGGATCTATCGGATGCTGGCTCAGATTTTGGAGATGTAGAAGAAGTACAAAGTAGAGAAAGTGTTCTAGTCGAATCAAAAACGGTTATTGGTGGTAAGAACTTATTAGTTAATGTAAATGTAGAGGAAGAAGAAGAAGAAAAAGAAGTATCAGAAGATGGCACCACTGATGCTGCTGATATTGCTGAAGAAACAGAACGAGTTATGGAACAATTTATGTCACATGAACAAAATGCAGATAGTATGGAAATATCTGAAACACTTAATATTGCTGTAATAGATCAAACAGGTCAGTGCTTAGATAGTTACTAATTGCATACTATAATAACTGATTATACATATTTATCAATGAAATCTAATAAATAATCTTCAATGCAGAACTAGAAGATACATCCCCAATTTCTCTTGAAAGTCATACAGAGCAGGACACTGAATATACAGAAAAGTATGCTACGTTACCAAGAACAATATTAAAAACTCCTACACCACAATTAAGGTATTTAAAGTATAAAACAATAATTAACTCTGTATACCGCGTGTCCACATTTCAATGCTCACTATTGGGATCTCGGAAATTGTAAAAAATACGAAGTCGGTTAAATTAGAAGAAATTTGGCTATTTTGGAGATCATTTACTTATGCTTTTGTTTTTTCAAAAAAGTTCACGGCTTACTAGATATTTGCTAAAAACGAAATTATCTTATTTTTTTTTAAATAAAAATCATTTCCTACGTAGTGTACCATGGCTTTAAACACATGAAAATCATTGATTTTTGTCGGATAAATTATATTTATTACGTAACAATTTCTAAAACAAAGAAAAGACACTTTTAAGATACTTTACTGAGCATTCACATATAGCATCAAATAAGCAGCACCTTAAAAGCGTATTTATTTTGTTTTAGCAATTTTTGTATAATAAATGAATTTATCTGATGAAAAGCCACGACTTTGTGTGTTAGATGTCATGGTACACTATGATAAAAAATGATTTTCACTTCATAACTCGGTAAAACAAAAGAATAGCTATGTCAAAGCATGTATCCCTGAAAAGTATTTAAGGCGTGCTGTTCAGTAATATGGAAATCAAGTAGGCGTTCCATTAGAAAAAAATTGGATTTACGTTTTATCGCCAAAGTAAAACAAAAAGCAATTGCGAAAATAATTTTTTCGTGTTTCAGAGTAAATTCTCTAACACACCCTCTTTGCTGTTCTTTTCTATCTTTGCTCATTCCTGAGAGATTTCACTTTAAAAAAATAAGATAATTTCGTTTTTAGCAAATATCTGGTAAGCCGTGAACTTTTTTGAAAAAACAAAAGCATAAGTAAATTGATCTCCAAAATAGCAAAATTTCTTCTAATTTAACCGTCTTCGTATCTCTTACAATTTCCGAGATCCCAATAGTGAGCATCGAAATGTGGACACACTGTATAATAAAAATCTGTCTAATTATCAATAATTAATTGTTATTTATATTTTATAGTCGGGATTTAAGAAATATAACTGATATAACAGATGTAACTCCATTATCACCAAAAGATGAAATTGAATCAGATCCAATAAAATCACCTGAAGCAGAAGGTAAAGAACAAAATGGAATAGACCACAATGGAATACAACAAAATGGTCATCATGAAACTAGTCTTTCAACAGATGAGGATGATCAACAAAGAGAGAAGTTCAAAGGTAAATTTTACCCATTAATGTTATGTATGATTTCATTATCTTTTGTTTATAAATAGGAAGTTATAGTGAAAGAGAGAAAGAGAAATGGAATCATGCAATTGAAATGAAAAATAATCCATATTCTTCAGAAAACCTAAGTCGAAGATTAAGTAGTCAATCTTCTAATGGCAGTAATACATCTCTGTAAGTAGATACTCAATTTTATAGGATTAGTCTATATTGATTTCTTGTAACAATATGATTGAAATCATTTGGTATCAACAGTTCAGTTAGTAAGCTCATAATCTCGAATAAACTTCTGCTTTATTGAGAGTTATTTAAATTAACGAGGCATTTAATTATTTTAGTTCTAGTTAATCGAGATTTGCACAATCAAGCTTTTACTGTAAAAAGTAAAGATTTCTCATAAATTTTGAGCAGCTTAATCTTAATTAATAAAAACTATCTTTATCTTTTTTTATAATGCTTAGAAAGGATAAAATATGATAAGAAGTGAACAAAGGTTTGACTTATATCTGTTTCAGTTTTATAATAAGGTTGAAGGTTGCCTAATAATTTGGTACTTTAATTATTGCCTACATTGATTAATATTTCAGTAATAAAGACCACCTGAAAATTGTTGTAAATTTGCTAACATTTACATGTTGATAAAAAAAACAACAGATGAAGATTACACTATTCCTTCCCCAAATATTCCAACTTTTCAGGGCTATCCTTTAATACAAATAAGTGCTATGGAATGGAAGCATAATATTATGCACATATAGTGCCTTTGGTTAAGTCAAAAAAAAAGAAAAATTATAAGAATACTGTTCTAAAAGGGACTTGATGTTTTTAAAAATGTCCCTTATGCCAAACCTGGAAATTCAATCTACAAATGGTATGGTCTGGAATTGCCCAAACCCTAAAGACTGGCCTGAGTACAGTAGAACTTCATTAAGTCGGCCTCCTTTAACTCGGATCTCCGGATAACCCGGACTGATTTAGGGACTTGTAAAAGAGAATGACGCTTAATTGATGCAGCGGAAGCTTATGAGTAAAGCCCAGATTTTTCTGGAGCAGAAAATTCCAGAATGTGCAATAAAAACTTGAAATCGTGCAAAATCGTACAGTAAAGACTTTAGATTGTGCAAAATAAAATGCAAATAATGAAAATGAGTTAAACTAACAAGATATTGGTTCCACTTTCTTAATAATATGGAAATAATAGTTTTTATCTTAAAAGTTACTGATCTAGAGTAAAAGAATAATTGCTAAAACACAAGAACCAATCATAACCACTTTGTTATAAGTACCTATATGCTCAGATTTCGGCAACAAAATTTTTATAGAACAGGTTCTAAAAATTGGTAAATTTGTTGCAGAAAATGCGCAAAAAACGTGAGCGCATACTGACGTCAACTGATCGTCGTCTGCGCATGCTTACTTCCCTATTATTTGAGGTTATGTTTACTAGTCGCATTTCAAACAGCTGTAAATAGATTGATATCTACTGCCCACGCCCACATCAGAAATTTTGTAAAAAAAATGTGCATAAGTTTTCCAAAGAAATTTTTGCAAAACTTCTTGTATAAAATTTCCACAAAATTTAGCATAGTGTCAAATAGCTCTAAAACACGAGGAAAACAAATTTCCAAGCATTAACTTACTCGAATTGAAGTGCGCATCAATTTCTGATTTTCTCTCACTGCCTATAGGACAGGGTACACTAGATTGTCTTCACATCAGATTTTAGTTCTGGATACTTTTCAAATCCATCCTCTTATCTTAGAACTTAAACTGGTTGAAGTTTTAGGCATTTTAAAACATAGCACGAAAAAACGCAAACAAAACATCGCTTTTAGAAGAGAAAAGTGAGAAGAGAGAGTAATTCAAAAATTCTTGGAAGTATACAGTGTGTCCAAGATAAGGATGCACAGCATGGGGATCTTGGAAAGGGTAAAAGATACAGGATTGGTTAAATGGGATGAAAGTTGGCTATTCATAGGACGTTTTTGTTGGCGTTTGCAAAATTTAGATAGCTTAAATAGTTTCTGAGATATTTAAAAAAAGTAGATTTCTCAATTTTCGTTTTTATTTTTTCTTTCATTATATCAGTAAACTAAAATCACTTTTCCCTTGCCACTTTTCGTGCGCTATTAAAATGCGATAACAAAATTTCTGTACGTTTCGGTTTCGAGTAATCATCATCAACCTCATTTTTTAAATAGACGGAAAAACAAGTGAAAATTGTTTTGTATAGCTCTTGTTAACAAGTAAACCAACTCTTACAAAAGGCGTGAAACTAACTCGGAAACAAAACGTTGAATGTTTGGATGATATTTCTGCGTTTCTATAATAGATGGCAAGACGAACGCACATGCACGCCAAATGAGTAACGTAGCGACATCTGTTCGAACATATCCGTATTATCATCTAACTATTAGTTGAAGGTCATCGGACGGCGTTTGAAAAGAACAAAGGATTTTTAAAGAGTTGGTTTACTTGTTAATCACTATACGTTGGTATGAACCCGCCTCCCCTTGCTCTGATTCATCTAAAAAATTCTAGGAACGAGAGAGGCGGTTTATTTTGACACATAGTAGGATTTTTATCATATTAAGAGTAATTTATAAAAAACCTTTTTCTAAAAGTACATTAATTTCCGAAAAACGGGTAAACGTGCAGTTTTGTGCATTAAAACTACAGAGTGTGCAATTTTGTGCAAAATAACATGTATTTATGTTAAAATGATCTACACATCCCAATTCGAATACGAAATAGCAAAAAAAAAGATGTAATTGCACGTAAATCCGGGCTTTACTTTTGAGCCTTCCTTGTTAGCAAGTAAACTCTACTGAACGCATGTGCTTATTGTATGATAAAAGTGATGTGTAAATACTTCAAACATGTCTTTTTGTTCAATATAAAGGTTGTCTTGTATTGTTTTTTCTACATTCTCCGTTTAACTCTGATTTTCGTTATGTCGGATCGGCTCCGGTCCCAGTTGATCCAACTTAACGAGGCTCTACTGTACGTGTAAAGAAAAGGACATCAACTGTAGTCGTATAAGAAGTTCTGTTAGGTCTTCTTCTTAATATTATTGTTAAGTTGAACAAGATTGGCAGGTTGGACACACCATTACAAGGGAAAATATGCCACAGTATTCTAGAGAGATCAAGTTATATCAAAACTGTTCTTAACAAATATCTGCAAAACATATAACTCTTGCAAACCACAACATGCACTTGGATCAGAAACAGGATTTACTGGTCACAATCAGTGTTGACTGGCTGGACTATTAAGCAACATCATGTAAAGTGATGCTAAAATCCTTTACAATTCTGGAGTTAGTAGATCACAAATCCAGTGATAGGATTAAAAAGTGATTGTGGGCTACGAAAACACATGCATGCAATGGGCATTCTCAGAGAAGTTATTGTATGCAGACTACAATGAGGAAGAGGAATATGAAGCTCTGACCTGATAAAGACTTTTAATCTTTTGGGGAAAAATTAAGCCCAGGAAGCACTTACCAGAGAAATCCTGGTGACCAGGTGATAGAGAAAATAAGATACAATAAGCCAATAACCCAATATTAACCAATTAAGTTAGAACGGTCGTATTAAATGCTCAAGTTCAAAGCAGATAAGACAAAGACAAAGTAGAATTGAAAAAATAATTTATATACTGCTTTATACTTTTGAGTTCAGTGCTTGATCTTTCAGCAACTAAACTGGCTTATGGTCATGAATTCCTTTTGTTATTATAAAGGGTTTTCCAATAAGAGGTGTTATTTTGATATTCAAAGAAAAGTGCCATTTTTTAATATAAATGATCTGATGTTTATTTCATTATAAAGAGGAAGGTATGCCGTTAATAGTGGAAGATAACATCAGGCAAATGACCACCACGACCACGCTTACAGGACAATATCCTTTTCATGAAATTTTCCATAACCAAATCGCAAAGTGGCTGCCCTATGTCCTCGATAGCCTCACGAATTCCATCTTTGAGGTCTTGAATCGACGCTGGGCTGTTGGCGTAGACCTTCTCTTTCACGTGGCCCCAAAGAAAGAAGTCGCAAGGTGTTAAATCACAAGATCTCGGTGGCCAATTGTGATCACCTCTTCGAGAGATAACACGGTCCGGAAACTTTTTCCGTAAAAGATCAATGGTTTCGTTGCTTGTGTGGCACGTAGCGCCGTCTTGTTGAAAGTAAACGTTGTCCAGATCAATACCATCCAATTCCGGCCATAAAAAATCGTTAATCATCTCTCGATAGCGCAATCCAGTCACCGTAACTGTTGCTCCAGCCTCATTTTCGAAAAAGTAAGGTCCAATGACTCCGCCGGACCATAAACCGCACCAAACAGTCACACGTTGAGGATAGAGAGACTTTTCAACAATAACTCTTGGATTTTCTGAGCCCCAGATCCGACAATTTTGCTTGTTGACGAAGCCACCGAGGTGGAAATGGGCCTCATCACTCAAGATGATTTTTCGATGGAATTCTGGATCATTTTCATGCATTTCAACGACCCAATCAGCAAAGACACGACGTTGTTGATGATCGGCCGGCTTGAGTTCTTGTGTTAACTGGACTTTATAAGCCTTAAGACCCAAATCTTTATGCAAAATACGGTGTAATGACGTTTGTGGAATGGCTAATTCCAAAGAACGACGAGGAATGGACAAACCTGGGTTTTCTTTAACACTTTCGGCTACAACAGCAATATTCTCGGCTGTTCTTGAGCGACGTGCACGGGTTTTATTCTTCACATCACTAACTTGTCCCAAGAGCTCGAATTTTTTCACCAATTTCTGTATTGCGGTCCGACAAGGTGCTTCACGGTGACCCAAAAATGTTCGAGTTTTACGAACCGTCTCTGCCAAATTTTCACCATTTTTATAGTGAATTTTAATAATTTCAATGCGTTGTTGAAGCGTGTATCGTTCCATATTTATTAATGGCGTAGTTTCTACTTGTCAAATGTCAAAAAATGATAGCTTCAAAAGTGACATCTACCGAAATAGCGGGCTATTCAAAATAACACCTCTTATTGGAAAACCCTTTAGAAATTGTTTCTCTTTGAATACTGCCTGGAAGAAATGCAAAAGAAGAAAAATAGTAAAGGGTTCCATCATTGTATTTTTGTCTTACTTTTCAACAACTTGATGGATGCTTTACAATTCAAAGTCTCTAATAAGGAAGTCCTTTCTATTTAAACCTTACCTTCACATGACATTTTCAAATTTTATCATACAGTATGTATGTTTATTTTATAATATTTATATTTATAAATTTTTCTCAATTAAACAACCATCATCAAAAGGTAATATTTTCATATCATTAAAGCAATCTTTACCTTAAGCCACTGTGATAAAAAATAAATGCAAAAATCTGAAAAACAGTAGGGAGTTTTTATCAAAACAAGTTATTAAGAAAAGTTAATTAGAATACTGAGTAAATCCTGGTCTACAGGTTAACATTTGGAATTTCTGAATACCACCATAAAGGAATTATTGATATCGGCAAGTATCAGATACTGTCTAATAAAATAATAAGTAGTAGTACCTGAACAGTTCTCTATTAATAAATAGATGAATTTGTAATAAATCTCTTTTGATTAAGAAAATTCTACATATATAAAATAGCTCCAAAAATATTGGATTTCAAAATAAGAGACTGTCTAGGATAAACAACATTAGTTTTGTCAGAGGTTTTACATTAGGGGTATCCCAGCTCTAATTCCTAATCTTTGGTTGTAATAATGCATAGATATCAGAGAATATAAAACTAGCATTAATTCCATCAGAAGTAGGTGATATTTCTAAGGTTTATATTATAAATTATTTTGATGTGAAAACACGACAATTTAAAATTTATGTTCATTATTTAAATTCTCTTAATTAATATGATACTTACACACTTTTATAATTGTTTCATACTTATTGTTTTGTAAAATTATTATACGGATAAATCAGCTAAATACCTACGTGAAGTTACGGTAGGTGTAAATATTAATCTGACGTCTTATCTATAAAATGCACAAATACATACTTTTTCAAAGAATGAGATACGAGATAACATTCAGATAAAATAGTAATTAATAGGTACTAAAGGATAACAGTATTTGTTTGCTAATTTTCAGTAGTTGCTACAAAACATTCTTGATAAAAGTGTTTTAAGTTTATTCCCCATTTATAAATATGGAAAATAAAACTTTACAAGCAATATTAGAAGAAGACCGTTCAAAACCTAGAAATATTAGGCAAGTACATGTTGGTTTTAAATAAATTTATGCAAATCTGTTAAGTTTTTTATATTTTGTATAGAAATTTCTTCTAGTAAATCTGTTATTGATAAATAACTAGTCTAGTAATTTAAGCTGCAGTAAATGCAAATAGTTTGGATTTTCTAATTACATAATTATAAGAATATAGGTCATAAATTACTATCATATACACTGGCTAATTCTTATAAATTCTGAATTGTGTGTTATCAGATATTATAAGATACCTATTGTACTTTAATAAGTTACTTCAACGTCAAATTCACTTAAAAGTAGAATTTATATTATTTTAACAATACAAATATAGGAGGAAGTAGGAAAGAATTAAAGTATTATTGTAGGAATGTAATTCTATAAAATACTGTTTTACTTTTGTGTTTCTTATCTGTGTTAATATGCAGATATTCCAAGATCTTATTGCAATATTATTTGTTCGTTTTTTTGTTAATAGATTTGGAAGAGATTACTATATACGTGAAGCATCAAAATCAGCAGGTGCAAGAAAGAAACTAACAAGTGACGATGACGATGATGCGGTAAGTCTTGAGAACGACCTAATCAATCTAGAACAAGAATACGTTCATTCTAGCTTAAACAGACGATTGTTTTCATCGAAAAACTCCAGCAAACACTTTGTAAAAAATCCACTTTTAAATTTTTCAGACAGTTACAATACTTTGTGACACATACATTTTCTTGTGTGTAGGCATTTTTTTTAAACCAAAACTTACAGTTAGTCGTGCTATACCAGTTAATATTAGCTTTGTTTTATTAAAGATTGAGAATTTTCTGATAAAATTTAAAACAGCCCAGCACTAAGCTTTAAAAATCGTAATTTTGCACATGCACTACTTATGTAAAAACATAACAGTAATTTATTACAGCGATTTTGTGGTTTTTAATCATTCACTGCAGCCTTGCATGTGAAACACTTTAACTTGTGTTAATTTAACTTAACAATCCTGCCGATCAGGTAGCTTGATATTATTAAATTAATAAGACATTATGGCCAACAATAATAATCCTTTTATAATTTGTATTTTATTTTAGTAGAATTTTATAATGTAGCCAACCAATAATAATATGAAGAGACAACAGTGTATATGGATTCATGTAGTGATCATTATTTTATGTATTTATAATTAAAAACGTAATAGATCTGAGAAACATATTAGATATTAGAAAGTTGTGGTAAATATCATTTTATTATAAACATAAAAGTGAATTTAATTGTTGATAAATAATGGGATGCATTTGATAAAACCATTTAAAACTAAAAAAATTACTTGCTATTGAATCTAGTTATTATGTGAACGATAAAAAAAGTTTCAGTTCTGAAGAGGTCACGAACAGGTAAATATGCTTTAGCTTAACATAACCTAGAAACAGTGATGTCAACCTATTACGGTGTATAAAATATATCTTAATTTGAAATAATCCTTTTTCTTATATAAATGGTTTTTACATGCTGAATTTTTTTATCACATTATACTAACATTACTATTAAACTTGAAATTCAAAGAAAAAAATCTAAGTACCAAAGATAAAACATCAGAACAAATGTGCCCATCTAAACTACCTATACCTTACCTCATCTCTATAATTCCAATTCATTTCAAATGTTTAAGGTTTTAGTTGCATGCACTGTTATACCCCAAACTTATTTATGTTGGTGTCACTACTATTTCTAGTTACACATTTCTCACTAGAAAATCTTCTGTTAAACGAATGTCATATGTCAAAATAGAGTTAAAATGCAGTAAATTCGTCTTTATGTGCAAATCAGTTTGATTACAATTAATATTGAAGTAATAAACACAAAAAATAAAAAAATCCAAATAATAAACAAACAACAAAAGGTAACTCTACGATATGGAAACATTTACCTTTTCTGAATGACAATCTAACCTCCGATTTTAAATAAAGACAAATAACAATATTGTCAACATTTCTCAATGAAAAATTCTAGTGTTTAGAAGGTTTTGTTATCAACACAACAAAAATTTAACAATGAAACAATGAAATGAGATAAACATATTATACAGGATGCCTAAGAATTCGTGAATTTTAGAACACCTTGTATTTATATCGAAACTTTTATTAACAGTTTTATAAATAAGAACTTACCTTAAATTTTGATGATTGAACACCAAACTGCACTGAACTGAACAAGATATACATAAAAATGTTTATTGAGTGTACAAATTTGTTTTAGTTATTAGATCTTCGTGGGCCTTATTCGATGTTTTTGAGTATTTTCATCCCTTTGCAGTTCAGAAGCTTCACATTTCGGTATTACATTACACACTTTACAGCAGGCTTGTTATTCATTGCTCTATTTTTTCAATCCATTTCTTACATTGTTCTGATTCAAGCCATACGGTAGAAAATTTCTTTTGATAAGATTCTTTTATCTCCTGCAAGTAATTTATGATGCAAGTGAAATTTTTTCACGGCCACTTGAGGTGACCCGAAACAAGCCCGATAAGTTCTTGCTAGGTCTGACAGACCCGAACAGCCCGAGAAGTCTGAATGGCCAGATAGAGAAGCCCGAAGTTCCAAGGAGTCCATAAGGTCTGACAGGCCGGAGGCCCAAACGATCCAACAAGCCGGAGGTCCGAACGGCCCGATGGGCCAAGGAGTCCAAAAGGTTCGACAAGCCTGACGGCCCGAGAAGTCAAAGGACCTAACAAGCTCCAACAGCTTAACAGGTTCAAACCCGACCAGAAAACCTCAGCCCATGCAGGCCTTTAGCACTTCTGTTCATCGCCGGTAACTGAATTAAACGAACTTAGAGTACCCTAAGTACTTAAAACTTGTATGTGTTGGACTAGGATGATTCACACACATTTTGCTTGCACAAGAAACCACATGTAGTTAATTAAAGTACGCGTTATACAGTTGGCGATGTTTTTAGGTGTAAAAGTGTCGGCTTTATTAAATAAAATTTAGTAAGAAACTGAAAAAAATTCCTTAACTATTGCATAAAACTTAAAACAAATCCCTTTATCCCTTACTACATGCCATGTAGGTAAAATATCTCTTAATTAAGGAATAAATCCCTCAGGTTGGCAACACTGCCTAGAAATGCCAAAATGTCAACTTGACAGCAAAACAGTAGAGTATGACGTTACTACATAAGACATAAATTTCTTTCATAGCCTCCTTAGAACTGACAATCTTTGAGTCACATTTTAGATGTTATTGGGCGTTTCTGTAGCACCAGAGAATAAACACCCTGTATATGTAAAAATTATAAAGTGTCAATTTAATAACTATCAATACATCAAAATGTCCATAACATCAGTCAATTTAAACAATTTTGCATCTTAAATCTTTGTGTTTCTTATCAACAAAATCCAGAGAAACGAATTAGTAAAATTAGTAAGATTTTCCTAATAAGCCTAGTTAAGATGCATTTTGCATTATTCACATATAAAATTCTTATTTATCAGTAGCATCTTTTTAATTCCTGTTCCATTTATTTGACATTATAACATCAATGGAATCTCAGAAGTCAAGTCAATTAAATTAGAAAAAAAGTTGTCTATTTTTTGTTTCTTCAAAGATATTCACAGCTTACTGTGTCTAAAAGCAAGAATATTCAATTTTCTTTAAAGTGAAATATCTCAGTAACGAGCAAGAATATAAGAGCTGGCTTATTTAACGATGTTTTCTAGTTAAGACAGCACCTACACTTTCTTTTAGTGAATTAACATCCTCTTAACTCACTCATTGTATAAATAACGATTATTAAGCCTACAACCTAATACATCCCATTATTTATCAACTACATCATAAAAAAATCAGTCACAAAAATTAGTTTCTTCTTTATGGTTCTTTTTCTCATTCTTTTCAAATGGATTGAAATTTATAAAATGTTAATTATTCTTGATTAAGAAAAAAATACCTCACGGGTAGTATTAATTGTTTATGTAAAACTAAATTTGTTATATTCGTTTTAAACATTGTTTTTGTTTTGTTACAAGTATCCGAATTATGAGTATTGTTAATATTGTATTATATTGTTGAAAGTTTTAAATAATAAAATATTTAATAATTAATGCATTACAGTTTTGTATTAACAATTAAATTATGGTTGTATTGAATTTATTTATTATTATACTAGGTAAGTTTATCTAATGTATTATCATTTTATTATTATTATTATTATTATTGTGTACAACTAATCCTTGTAGAAATTAGAAGCAATACTAACAATACTCAATGCTTTGTATTGTTTTGTAGAGTAGATTTGAAACATTGTACATAAAAATAACCTAAATCAGATAACTGTAATTAGAAAAAATGGTAGTAGACACAAGGGAATATATTTTTCAGAATTTCTTTGTATATAACTTTTACACTTTGTACATGATTTGAAAATTCTATAAATTCTAATGATTAAATTTTATTTTAAAGGGCTATCAACAAATAAAATCAGAATTCCAACCAGAGGAAGTTACATCACCAACTTCTAATATAGATACATTTGTTTATAAAGCTGTACCTGCTGTTGTTGATGCTGGTAGCGAATCACCAATTGAAATTGCTTCTCCAATTAGACAAACTCCTAATATCTTGGAAATATCAAGCGATTCCGATCTAAGTATCGAAAGAGTTTATAATTTGAACAGCGGTAAGGTCTATGAAAAAGTTGGAGATAGTCAACGTGAAATTATAGCTGGAAGTAAAAACCCTGAAGGTCGATTATCAACTGATTTCGATATGAATAAAATTATAGTTGATGAAAATCATAATACCACAACAAATGATAGAAAACGTGAATTCTTAAAATCACTTACTGAAACAAGCAGTGAAGACACACCAATTTCTTCTCCTACTTCTGATGATGTTTTCAATAACCAACTGAATATGCAAATTCCTCAAGTGCCATCTAGCAAACCACCTACAAGTATTAATGAAACATTTATTCAGGAAGAAATTATTGCTTCCAACAACGAAAGTTCATTGAGTAATAAAGAATTTAGTTTGGAATATTCTACTGATGAATATGATAGCATTAGAAGTTCAAAAGAAACATCTTTAGATACTACTGGAGATCCAGAAATTATCGATTTGAAGGATAAACATTTAGTTAAGGATCGTCTGGGAATATTCTCTAAATCGTATCCAAATTTAGCAGCTGTTCCTTTAAGAAAAACGGGTACAAAGAAAGAAGCCATAGAAGAACCACAAGACAGAAGATATTCACATGAAGTATCACCAAGTTTAGTTAAAATGCTTGATAACTCAGTTGGGGATTTGAAAAAAAAGTTTGAAACACCAGTAAGTATAAACTTCATTTTGCGTTACATATTTATTGCATTATAACTTATAATAAATCTATAGGAACAATTGCAAATTACAAAAGAAGCTTTATTGAAGAAAGAAGTTCACAGTTTAACTGCTCGTAGTCTTTCTCGTGAGTTCAGACAGGAACTTAAAGGAAAAGAAAATGAGTCTGCCCGTAGTCTTTCTCCTGAATTTAAACAAGAACATGAAGGCAAAGCAAATGGAATTGAACCAAAATGTAAGTAATATACATTTTCTTTTACAACTTACTAAAATAATTTTCTTATTAATGTATTTTTTGTTTTAGCCATGGAGCAAAATAATAATGAATCAACAGAACCCAAAGCTTTTCCCAATGCCAGGAGCAGAATACAATTCTTTGAAAATCTAAATCGTTAAAAAAAAGAAATTAGTTTTTAAAATACTTAGGCTATATTTGCACTCCAAAGATATTATTTTATAAATAAAAAATATTTAATGTGTTTAAAAATATTGTATATTTTATTTTAAATAGAGTTACTTTTATTAATTTGTACATAAGTAATAATGTAGTTACCTGAATGTTATTATTTCATTATTACGAAAAATGTATCCCTTGGCTGTTGAATGCATGAAGTAACCTGCAATAAAATGATTTATTAAATTAGTCAGGGGTTTTTATAAGAAAGTTATTATATTTCATACTATTATTTTATAATATAAAGAGATCAGTTCTATCTGAATGGTAAGCGTCAAAATCAGTAAAAAAGAATCCTGATATTTATAGTTTTGTTTTGTTTATAATACCCGTCAATGTCAGAATTTACTAATTTTAGCTAGAAATAAAACTCGATTTTTCAGAAAATAATAACAAGAGTAACCAAGTTTTGTTTTGCTAACTTCCAAGTACTTTGACAGCTATTACAGAAAAAAAACATACTAATACCACCTCTATGATTTAACTTGGATATGCTAGAAACACTGTTGTTGCTTGGTGACAAATTCTCAAACTAGGCTAGTGGGATAATAAATCATCTGCGGTAAATGCTGAAGTATAGTATTTGACAGGTTTATAATCACTACTATTGCAGGCATTTCATTTTAATGTTAGTTTCCCACAGTCTCTATGTATGCTGATGTGTCCAAATAAATACAGAGTGTTAGGGCTATGTATAGAACAATTCTAAGAAATTGTACATTTTATAAAGTTTGTGATATAACAGCTTTAACAATATGTTATATTGTGTTTGAGAATTCCCAGTTTATTTAATTTTAGGTGCTTTGTTTTTTTTAGTAGGCTTAGTTGTTACTGTGCATAGGTAATGGCCTGTGTAGGTAATAATAGCTATCCATTGATATCTGTCAACTCTTAGCTTTTTCTATACATCCCGGAACACCCTGCACACAAAGTATATCTGAAATGAGGAGATATTTATACAGCAGATTTCTGAGTCAAGAGCAAACCTAATTTATCTAAATTTAATGCAGATTCAAAAGTTTATAGAATTTCAGTCAGCATTTCAAATGGCATACACATCAAGAGCTTCATAACTATACTATACAGGGTGGCTGGAAAATCGTTCAGCAGACTATAACTATTTTATTTTTAAAGATATGAACAAAATGCAAAGAAGAAAGTTGTTTGAGTAATGAGAGGCATAATATCATGCATTGAAAAAAACTCAACACCTACTGTTTTCATGTAACATCAACTAACTTGAAGTGTTTAAATGGAACACCCTGTATGCTTCTCAAAATTCTGAATATACCTGAAATTCTCTTTTCAAGTAATCTAGGATTGATAAATTGGGTAATCTTGCAGGCCAAGATCTCAAGAAAATCGTTAAGTATGTTATATGGTTGAAAAGAGAATTTCAAGTGTATTCAGAATTTTGAGAAATATACAGGGTGTTTTATTTAAACAATTAAAGTTAGTTGATGTTACGCAAAAACAATAGGCATTGGGTTTTCTTTCAATGCATGATATTATGCCTCTTATTACATCAAACAATTTTTTCCTT